>JAVYIG010007776.1:0-97419 GCA_035222895.1 Strongylocentrotus droebachiensis
ATAAAGAGCTATTCTTTGTCTCTTTTTGTGGTCTTTTCTTCTTCTTCTTCTTTTTCTTCTTCTTCTTCTTCTTCTTCTTCTTCTTCTCCTTCTTCTTCTTATTTCATCTTTTTGTTTCTTCTTTTTCTTTCTATTTCTTCTTCTTCTTTTTTCTTCTTCTTATTCTTCTTCTTCTTCTTCTTCTGTCTTCTTCTTCTTTCTTCTTCCCTTCCTCCTCTCCCTTCATCTCCTCCTTTTTTCCTTTTATCGAACTGGAATAGGTCTACGGTGCCCCAATCATGTTTTGCATGGGGGGGGGGGGTATGCGCACAAGCCCGTGATAATTCAGACTCTCTGTTCGAACCTTATTTTCTCCATCCAAAAAGGCGACTCAGATTCGAACCCGGAATCGTTATGTAAGAACACATCTAGTACATCAACTCACTTGTGCTCCCATTGTTACAGACTAGCAGCCCCATTTACAGATCAACGTAATTGCTTTAAAAATATATATATTTGTATATCAAAGGTGCTTTCTAACGTTATTTTGTAATCTGCTTGAATATTGTCAATGTTCATTACCATTTTTTTCATTAACTCATTGGTTGCTTTCTTCTCCTCTGTGCACTGTCGCTCGTCTGCCAAACCTACAATTTTGTACAAAACATTGTGGACCAATTGTCGGATGAATTATTGCTTCATGCAGCACAATGGCTTTGTAAAATTATCAATAAAGGCCTGCCTTTTTATTAGCTCCATGACAACTCTTTTAACAACGCTATATATATTTTGCAATGGAAAGACTTAGATATCTTCAGGTTTTGGGTACATCTATCCAATGATTAAATACGATCTGGCTCAGGCAATATTTTCGTGTGGCATGTAAAGACTTACGTGTTAATGTCAGAATACGGGTTCTCGGGGAAAAAGGTTAAGGAAACCTGCTATGGCAACAATAACTCCCTGGTCATAATTTGCCAAATCCAAATCAAGATTCTTTGAATTCGATTTCCAACATACGCCTTACCTTAACCCTGACCCTAAACATCAAGCCTAAACAACAATAAACCTAACGTTAAACATAAACCCTAATCAAAACCCTGTGTACATACTCTGACGCTATCTGCCCATGACGAAATAAAGCCATGCGAGAGTATCTTCGAGCAATGAAAGATTGAAGCGATGTGATCTATAATTATACCGTTGTGTAATCATAATCTGACAAATGAATAATTCAAACTAGACATCATTTATTAGTCCTCTGTTTTTCCCCCAAAGACCTAGATACTGCACATTTTAACCGTCCAAACGAGGACTGTAAATTATGGATACAGGTGCGGGTTCACGACACTGTGCTGTTCTTTCAAGTAGGAATTGATGAGGCATGTAGATTCTACTCTTTCAGGTTTGCCGGAGGCCCTATCTCTGTAGATATACATCTCATGATTTAATGCAAATGTTGAGATGTCAAGCATAATCGCTGACAGTAAATAAGCTGCAAGAAAGGAAAATCAAATCAATTTAAATCCTGAAATGCCATGTCGTTCCCTAGGTAATAAGAGGCTCTAACCCGAATTTGGAAACCCTTTTGCAAAATTATTGAAAGAGCGTGCATAGTACTGTTATCTCCCTCCCTCCCCCCAGGAAAAAAAATGTTATCCTACAGTTATCCGTACGGGTCATAATTTAACTAAAAGTGGGAATTGAGATATATGAGATATATATCAATTATTTTTCATTTCTATATTTAAATTGTATAAATCAAAAATTCCGTGAATATTGACCTTCTCATCGTTTTTACAGCCTGTAAAAAAATGAATGCATTTAATCATTCAAAAGTAGGTCAGGAAAGATCAAGAGAAACATACAATTTTGCAGTCAAATACCTTGGTTTCTGCTAACACTGCCCTTAAATCCAAGTAAAAGCATTTAGTGTTGTTGGGTATTGAGTAGGGTATCAACATTTCTTTTAACCTGTTCTGAATGTTTAAACTGAAAAGTCTTTTAAGAAAATGTCACACAAGTCACGCAAAGCATCCTTTTTTTAACATTGCCAGAAGCCTCGTGAAATAAGGTAGACAAATTTATGTGAAGTGTTTGATACAATTAATACTGGTGTTAATTATTTGTAATAGGACCCATAATTTAGCGGTCGTGTCATGTTTGCAGAGCTGCGCAAACGTTTTCTTTTTTAACTCAAAATTGGAAGTCTAAAAAGTACAAATAAGTATATATATGACATTTGGCGTTGAACGTTTTTATTGTAACTGCTGGAAAGATGTATACATGCACGACGAAATATGAAAACCACAAATGGTTGTAGCAGTTTTGTTATCAATATTATGATTGTTTATATCATATCTCTTCTCCCCCCTTTGTCTTTCGGTTTTTTCTTCATCTCCACCTATTCCCCCCCCCCCCTCTCTCTCTCTCTCTCTTTCTCTATTTTATTTTGTATTATCTGTGCAATTATTTCCACTAACGTGACTAGTCTAATGCATTATTCCTTATTCTCATTTTCATCATCACCTCTCTGACAATGTCCGAGAACTAATTCATAGCGATTAATAGCTTTAATAAATGGATGTCAACTCAATACTTGACACATTTTGGCGGGTATTGATGAGGTCACCAACCTTATAAATTGAAAACTGTATTAAAATCTTTACTCGCGGCGTTTTGCCATGTGCGCACGATCTCCTGACTACACGCTGGCCCGGTACGCTGGAAGCTCAAGCTCAACGGGGTCGTTGTCAACTCCCAACTCATGCACTTTTGAGACAAATCCCGGTATTTTGCAATCAATAAAGGTGCCACAATCGCAAATAAGCATCACGCCTGAGTTGCAGCTCTGCCCAAGGCAGACGGATCATCCGCACGAGAAACATCCAGGTTGGATTTGCCCCCATTTCCTTGCATAATTTTCCAGCCCGAAATTCTCAAAGGGCGCGAGACGTTTTGCTTGTATGTTGCCATAATGACTCCGTTTCTGTATATTTTACATAAAGCAGGTGTCGTTCTGAAGTAGATAGAAGTGGTTTCAATTTCCTTTTTTAATACTAATTGATCCACAACAACATAACCTGCAGACTAAATTTACCCTATTTTCTCACTCCAATAGAGTAGAGGGGTTCTACATTTTCGTTAACGAGCAAATTGATATTGTCGATTGTTAATCATGAGTGTTTGCCCCCCCCCCCTCCCCAAAACGCACACAAACACACACACTCTCTCTTCCTCTCTCTCTCTCTTTCTCTCTCTCTTGTTGTAGTCATACTTCATGACTAAAATGAATTGAAATATCAAATATGGGCAGAGTTACTATAATTATATGAAGCATAAAGTATAGATGTCTCATTTACCAAAATATGAATTTAAAGTAGTTACATAATAATGGTTAAAGATGTCGTTATGACGTATTCAAATGTGTCACCGTGGCTCTCGTGGGATATTTATGGTCTGTAGTGTAGTGAATGTTTTCTATAAGAATTAATTTTCAATGTTATTTAAATTATGCACTCTTAATGTCAGCGAGTAAATTGTGCCGAGTAAAACAAGCTGAGTAACAAATGAGCAATTCAGTACTCAAGCTGGAGTAAGAAGTAAATTTTAGTGTTACTCGTCATCCGAGTAATTTGTTACCTTCGACAAAGAGTAAATCAATGACTCAACATTGAGTAAGAACTTCGTTTGTGTCAATTTTGAGTAAACTACGGTTGGGTATTACGCGGCGGCAGGTGATAAATAACTCAACATTGATCTCTTACCCGAATTTACCTCGGGTGCGAGTGAAAGTTGGATCGATGGAAAGTGCAACTAGCTGTCAATATGCATGTGACACATGTTCTACACATTTTTACATAATTGCAGCTGTATGTTCCTTTGTCTACCTAAGGAACTGTATATTTTGTCATCTTTCATTGTCCACCATGTGCATGTCTCGTGCATGCATGTGCGCGTGCAGAAAGATGCGAAAGAACTGAGATAGATGATTGTGGACACATCGGGAAGAAATTCTGAGCTCATGGATCGAGCTTGGAAGAGCTCCAACCGACATCTAGGAAGGAACTGGAAGGAACTTTTTTCTGGCCTCCTTCAGAGGAAGGAGCCTACTGTTTTTGTTGGTGCTTTGAGGAGCACCGAGGAAGCCGGGACAGTGTTATGTAGTCCTCGAGAGAAGCGCCTATTCATGCTCTTCATTGACAGCAGCAGTTGACTACTGCTACAAGATGTTTCAAGTACTACAGCTGGATTACCCTGCCTAGGCAGCTGTCATATGGGACGTCTTTGATCGTCTCATTTATGGAATTCGTACCAAGGATCTTATTAAACCATGGACCCTAGTACAGATGAATAATGAGAGTCTTTCTTTGATGAGAGATGAGAGTTTTCATTGTGATTCAAACTGATTTGGGAAATTAAAGTCCACAAATTATGTTACTGAATTTAAAATTTCGTTGACTTTATGTTATTTGCATAGTGTGTGAGTGAAGAACTTCAAATCAATGCTAAATTTAGAAATCAGGCAAAATTATGGTTTATATTCTCTATTGACAAATAATGGTTACTTAACAGCTGTTAAAAAAAAAGAACAATATTAATCAGCGGTTTAGTTAAACCCTTAGTCAAAAAGTTAAAACCCTAGTTGAATCCACCTTTGTTTTAGTCAGTATTGAGTAAAAACATGTACTTAACTTAGTACATGTTTTTACTCAATATTGATTGAGCAACTAAGCGTTACCCAGATAACATCATACTCAATATTTGAGCAAAAAAATTGCTCAAACAATTTGAGTCAAAACATGTACTCGTTAATTGAGTAAAATTTAGCTCAACTCATGAGCAGTTTCTTACTCGACATGATTTGATTACGTTTCTACCCAGTACTGAGTAAAAAAGGGAACCGCTCAACAAAGGAGTAAATAAAGGTTGACTCATTCAAACTGAGTAGAGATTTAGTCTTTTATTGAGTAATATTTTTACTCAACAGATGAGTAGATTTGTTACTCAACACATGCTGAGTTAAGTTTACTCAAAAGTCGGGTGGATCCCTTTTGACTACTCAAAAGAGTAACATTTTTACTCAAATTGAGCAGTTTTTGTTTAGAGTGTGTGCATCATGATAGCGATTTCGAGTTGAATTTTATTTCAGTTTATTTATGGTTGTGTATTTGTAACTCTCATTGTTTAAGCATTCAGAATTTGGAAAATATCCATTACTCCAGTAGAACGTCGTTACTTATTCATGGTTGTGTATTTGTAACTCTCATTGTTTAAGCATTCAGAATTTGGAAAAAATCCATTACTCCAGTAGAACGTCGTTACTTATTCCGTTAATTCATTGGTGTACTTTCTTCTCAATTTTTTTTTCTCTTTGCCTCTGATGAAGGTTTTGTGAAATATTCAAACAATATCATAATTTCAAAAGTGATTTAGCAAAACAGTGGAACATCAATAATACACTTATTTGTTCAAATATAACTAAGCAAATTTGCAGGAAATGTCATATTTTGTACCATCAAATGTGCATTTATTTTTAGTCTGTGAGTCATTTATCTCTTAAATAAATATATCAAATTCGAATCTTTTTTTATCAAACCCATACTTATTACGAAAAATAACCATTTTATAAATAGCCTAAAAAGCAATCGTCAAAATCAAATCGATTTTGGTTCTCATGTTGCTTTCTCGGAAATAACAGTTTTTGTTAGCATGATAACATATCCATAACGCGTGGGGAAAATGAGAATTGTTCTTGGGTTGCATCGAAAAGTCGAAATCTAAAGTTCGGTCAGCAAATTTGTAGACTGTGCTAGGCAGCGTTAACATTGTCAGCTTGTTGAAAATTGTAAACTCCCCGCATCTTTAGTCGACACTTTTATTATTTCCAAATTGCGCTTTTTTTCCAGCACGTTCCGGCATGAAGTGTTTGAAAAGTTTTGTCTGCCTCTCTCTCTCTCTCTCTCTCTCTCTGTCTCTCCCTCTCCTCCCCCAATATCATGATATTGCACTTACATGCACCCATGCAAATATAGCACTGTTCTTACATGCCATTGTCAATATTTCAAAGAAATGTTTGCCTACGGAAATGTGAGAAAAATAACGGGAAGAGAATCCCTGCCACGAGGGCGTCCATTATGGCCCGAATTCACAAAGGAGGTTTGTGTGCGTCATATGACGCATTATGACGCGTTTTTACAAATTTTGGTTTGTCAAAACGCGTCAAAACGCGTCATATGACGTACCTAAACCTAGGTGTGTCGACAAACCTCCTTTGTGAATTCGGGCCTACGTGTCGGACCAACCTTTGCAGGGTTTTGTTATGCCCACGTAGGGAAACCAATGTCACCTAAATTAGTAAGCTAAAATTTGAGAGTTGTAATGTCATCATGCATGTTGGAGCATCGTAATAGTAGTCATATTGTGTTTTTAGAAACAAAAATCGGAGAAGGCACTCAGTGCTCAATCTTACCTCTCATCATGATATTCTTAAATTGATACCTAAGAAGGCATGTTACTTGTATTCCCATAGGAGCTCGAGCTCGGTTTTCCTCTCTTGATGAAGTTCGATTCCGATTCCGAACCTGGTTACCATGACAACGTATCATACTATACATCCAGGCTTAGACCGACCAATAGGATCGGAGCTTTCTGCTTCGGATAGCCGAAACTCCAGTAACTGGTGGATCAGGTTTAAGTCGCTTCGCGTCGATAAGGATTCATCTTGGAGATCATGTCTCAATTCGAAAGAAGATATTATTTACGAGGCTGACATGAATCCCATAATACCAACATCCATCAACCAATTACGGAAAGGAGACGGGGCAGAAGAAAATTTTCACAAATGATATAAAAATAGATAAATAGCCCTTAACCGGTTAATTTAAGGACCCAGATCTAATTAAATATTTTATCTCATTTCACGGAAATAGAGGACGTTATTTACCATTTGAAATTCATAACTACGAAAAGGAAGTTAAATTCCTAGTCATACATGATTGTATAGAGCACTTAGAGCATAGCTACATTTCAATTTATTATGCATATTACCTTCCGCTTTGGTTGAGCTCCAATGATAAATCTTTCAATATTCAAGGAACTTCTTGCCGGGTACCTATATTCTCATCACCTAGGTTGAGAGAGGCAAAGAGTATTGATCACTTACCGGGTATTTAAAATCATTGAAAATACAAATCGTGTAATTTATAGTCTGTTTATTGACGTTTTAACCCAGTCGGGGACGAAAAATAATTTGTTGAAGGGTTCGTGTTTTTTAGGAAGAAGGTGCTGAAAAAAAATAAGTCACAATTCCTGAATTGAAATATAAGGCTCGAAAATCTTAAAATGAAATTCAATTTAGCTCAACTTAAAGATGAAATAAACCATGTATTAAAATGAAGAATTAGACGAATACGTTTCTTATATAACATACATTTTTGTAAACTATATTTGAATCATTTTAATATTGTCTTCCTAAAGGTCAAGTTAGCACACGCGCTTAAGATTATATGTCATAAAATGAAGAGGTGTTGAAGGTAGAGAAGAGACGGATGGATTAGAGAAAAGGGTAATGCTGATGGACGAGATATTATGGCAAAATGTTGTTAGTACGTGGATGGAAAACAGCAAAGAAAGAATTTTATGGAATATGGCAAATGCATAAAATCTTATCAACCAAACCACGATGGCATCAATTTGAAATAAATCTCTCATGCATATAAAATGTTATTATGCTCAAAAGATCGCGATCTATTAATTTTTTGGCGAGGCTGCTTTTGATAAAACCAGACGATGTGATTTTATTTTTGTCATTGCATCATTATATAAAAGAGGCTAATATGGGCGGCTATTAGATTTGCTTCCAATCTGTTTAGCGGCCGAAAAATAAAGAAAATGTCTTACATCTACGAGGGCGTGAAATTGAACTTTAATCCAATGTTGTTGCACCAGATTTTCAAGGAAGAAATATATATACTATGCGTTTAAAATTAGATCTTGGGTCTTTTAATTGCTTCCTTGCCGTCATACGTTCTTCTGTAGACCCACGCACTTATTTTCGTGTTCCATTTTCAGTGTTTATCCACCCTTTTTCATGTAGTCAATATTTTTACATGCTTTTCCTGAGCCTTCAATTTCAACAAAAATATAAAAATGTCTTCAGTTTGCTTTTAAGAATGGAGAATTTGATAATATTATTTGAATTATCATGTTATCATTTATATTCGTAACAAACAGATGAAAAATTGTATTTATGGCGATATTATTGTTGTCAGTCTCCTTTTCATAATTTTCTATTTTTAGAATATGGCTTTAAAGTAAACTGTTTTCAGGAAATTTGTATGATGAACTAACAACCAAAGGGTTGTTTTTTTCTTGATAGATTTTGCTTTACCAAATTACAGTTTAACTTTCATTTCTAAGCATTCAATAAGCGTAACAAGCGATAATTTTTTTGATGAGCGAAAATACTCCATGTCTTCGGTTATATTGCTTTCTCAAATGTTAAAAATAAATGTTTAAGTAACATGTCTTCATAGACCTATCCAAATTATTCTGTCAAATATCGTACATGTCGAATATGCCACACACTGTTTAGAAACACTGTACTGTTAAATTGTGTAGCTGCATACAAAACATTAACTGGGCCTGCATTGCATTTGTCGTTGTGATCATACGTGATGTATTAGATAAAGTGTCGAATTTTCTCGAAATGAGGGCCAAATCAGATATTTCTATAACTGATTTGACAGGTGTCTTAATGCAAACGATAAATATAGGTCCACGCTTCGCCGGTGGAAGGATGTAAGCGCCAGAGACAACATACACAGATAATCATGACAATGGGATATTGGAAAAGATTCTTTCAATGAATGTCGTCTGCTGGACGAATCGAAAGGACTACCTATGAAGGAAGTTTGTTGACATAATAAACTGGCAGGAGAATAAGAGTGTGTCCATACACCAGTCCATTAGCCTGACTCATTTCCTGCTGGTGTGAAAAGGGCCCAACTGCATTACAGATAAATTATATAGAAAATAAATGCCATCTCGAAAAAATTAGGCCTTGGCCATGTTTCTTTTTACTAGAAATGCAATCGAAATTTAGGAGACAAGATTGTGCCTTTCCCGCAGTGGATTTCGTGTCTCGAAACTACCATTTTTCATTTAAGAATTTCGTCTTCGAAAGAGGAAAAAGGTCCAATATTTAAAAACGTATTTTCCTCAATAATCTTTTGAAGATTGTTGCTGTCCGTAGTAACTATTACTTGATGGCATAAAGAAAACAAAGTCCTTTCCAGAAGTTTCCCGATTCAGCCGGGTTATTTAGGCAGTGTGGTCTCGCTCGGCGGGAAATTTACTTTTTTGTCACAAAAGAAAAATAATTGCTGTCCATAGTTCGTAAGAGACATTTTCCTCAATTAATAAAGTCACCCCATGTTTCCTACAGGTTCCTTGTTAAAATACTTTTTAAACAGAGGCCATATGGACATCCTCTAAACGAGGATGCAAACTGACTTCTATCTCGAAAGCATTTTGCTGTCCATGCTACATATATCCAATGCTAAAATCGGGACCTATATTTAATAAGTTTCTTGATTAAAACTAGTTTTTACAGGAGACCGTTTGGACACACTCCAAGAAAGGGACGAAAAGGGACGAGAATTGACTTTCCATCTCAGAATTGTAGACACGCCTGATGCATCTTAGTAGGGCCACCCTGCCAATCAGAATCAATAGCGTGGACTCCTGAAACACGTATCGCAAACAATTACTGGAAAGATGGCTCCCCGAATACAATCGATCTTCCTGCCCTCAAAAACTCATGTTCTCAATTCCCCTGTCGCTATATCCCATCTTACTATCTCATCCTTTCTTTTTTCAGTCATTTTCTATTTATTTTACCCATCATCCGGGTTTGCGCGTCCAGTTTTGCTTTCAAAGGCTATCTCAGTAAGGGCTGTCCAGACAGGTATTCATAGGGGAGACCCTTTTATAACCACTCACCCACGATTTTAGTTAACTTCGTTGCTTTGCTGTTTTGGTTTTCAATCTGATGCTCTCGAATTTCCAATGTGCCGTACATTTTTTCTCTCAATTAAATTTATATTTCTCTACTTGTCTGACAGTAAAAAACATTCAGTATTTTTTGTTAAACCAGATTTTCACGAACACAACATGTTTTTCCATCTTCTCCCTCTTCTTTCTCATCTTCTTCTTCTTCTCCTTCTTCTTCTTCTTCTTCTTCTTCTTCTTCTTCTTCTTCTTCTTCTTCTTTTTCGTTTTCTGCCCCTTCTTCTTCTCCCATATACATCTTTATATGTACGGTGCTTGTAACTTTACAAAGACTGGGCCAAATTCCTTATCATTTTGATGATTCTAGAACCTTGCAGTACACACCAATACTTATATGCTAGATGATCAACCTTTTATGATCGATTCCACAACGTTTCTTTCACAGTGCAATCGCATGACCAGAACTGGTCTTTACCTTTAATATCATTTGTTGGCAGATATTTTTTCGCTCTCTCTCTCTCTCTCTCCTATCCTATCCCCTGCCCTTTCTCCAATTCCTTGCTCATTGTTTCCCTCCATTTCTCCATCCTGAACTCTCTCCTTCATTCTATCCTCCCTCCATTTTCCTTCATCCATCTTCTTTCCCACCCTTCACCACATATCTTTAACATACAAAGATGTCCACTCTGGATTTGAAGCGATATTAATATCTATTTTCCAAGATAGACTGACCTTCGCCAGTGTCTCGTCCACCGATGTCGATCATCGCTTCCCTTCCCCAAGGCACTTTGCCTCCTCCTTGATGCTAGGTAGAAACCATCAACAAACATTAGTCTGGATTACGAACGCGGATAGGAGCATTTTCCTAAAGCCCCGAAAACTATTTTTGTTTTAAAGACACCTTATATCACCTTCGATGGTGCGAAAAAAATATACGTTAAGCCGGGAAAGATTACGACATACGGCGAAGAGACGTATACCGATGAGTATTAATTAGCAAATAGTGGTCAGTCCGGGAACAATAAAGCACGCGAGTGTATTGAGGTTTATATTATACAAGCATGTACAGGCTCACATTCTTGCTCGCATTACGTCATACATAACAACAAACCTTTTTTCTGACATATAAACAGGGCAGCCCATGTTCCCCGGTAGTGGTAGTCTTTAATTACACGAGGCCAATTTTTGTTGTTACCTAAAAAAATGCAACAGCAATGATGAATTTAAAGGCCTACACAATACTCCGATCAGAAAACTTGATTCAAGTTAGTAAGTTCTACCCACAAACATATCAATCAATTCTCCTCTTGCAGTCAAATCGTAGAAATCAAGACAGCCACTCTTTTAAAAAGAATTATCATTTATTTGTCCGTATTAACCTATGTCGGCTGCGGGGTTAGAAGCATGCATAGCCCCTGTCATGTATGGGGTATTTTAACATTTTGAGCCTTCATTAACTTTTCCAAAAGACTAAAATTTCATGAAAGTCGTCATTAAATAATTTCAAAGAAATGCAATAGGAATTATGATCACTTTTAGAATCACTGTTTTAAGGAGTGAACTTTAATATGGTAGTTAATATAAAGACTAAAATGAGGCATAGTCCTAGGGATTTATGGAGGCATTAACTGAAACTAAAGGTTTAAGAAAATGTTTTTCAAACTCTCCATCCTTGTTCTCATTGAAAATTCATATTTTGAAAAGATGGGATAAGATATATGAAATATCAATATAAATGAGACTTGATTTATGTGTAAACCTAAGGCGAACGTCAATTTTCGGGCCCGCTTTCTTCACTCAGCAATCTCCGATTACAAACCGTACTACGGAAATTAGTCAGCATAAATTGTCTTGACATTATTAAAGGTCTTTTCTTATTAAATGTTCCTCACAATGTCAAAAAAAATTATCTTAATGTCATTTCATGAAATTACAATGACAATACGATTTATTATTGATAGATAAAGTTGATATTTTCTCGGAATTTCATTGATGAATTAAGAATGTCATACAAATTGAAGCTCAGAAAGGTTATAAGCTTTATTTATCAAGAATAAATCATATATTGCCACATTTCATTTCATGATAAGTGGAAAGGAAAATCTTTCACCCAGTATAGGTAACAGACAACAGTGCATTCTGGCAATGGTATTTCTACTTCAAGCATTGCTAGGCTGTAACTTAAAGCAAGAAAGTGGGCGAAAGTTATACCAAATTTCACGAACAGGGACCCTTAAATTTGGTCTCAAAGCGATTCGTTGTCATAATCTTCGTGTCTGCCCCGGGGGGTTGTTTGCATTCCTGGAAAAGGCAAAAGATTGGCTTAATTTTTGCACGAAATTAGTGATTTCCTTACTTCTTGAGTTACTTAATTCAAGTTTCAACAGCCCATCGTTGCTGAACATTTCTAATTGAACCATTTTATATACCCCCTCCTCCCCCCTCTCTCTCTCTCTCTCTCTCTCCTTCTCTCTCTCTCTCTTTCTATCCCTATCTCTCTCCCCCTCTCTCTAGTGTTGTCTCTCCCAGCTCGCATTCCTTTTTAATATATCCTTACAAACCTTATCATGTGTTTGATATTTTTAATATGAAGGTTATGACGATATAATCTATCTATTGGACTGTCTGTTTGTGTATCTTCTTGTTACGTCTTCTCTTCTTTTTTTTTGTTCCCTCTCATAATATATCTTCTTTCAACTATTCAACTATCCATTTATTCCAGGGGAAATCCTTAAAGAACCGCGATTACCACTAGCGGTCTGCCCCCCCCCCCCCCGAAAATGTGTAATTTGATGGTTTGAGTTTGAGTTTGAGTTTGAGTTTATTAACAACAAAAATAATAACAAGTAAAACACAATGTATCAAGCATGATTACATAAACACAAGACTGATAACATTACACATGAATAATATAAATATTGTTTTACAAAGTATGTCGTATACAAATGGAATAAAATATTATGTGTACACTTTTGTTGTTAAAGGGGGTACCAGAAGTTAGCACAAGTGCTAGTCGAGTCTGGTTCCCTGTCTTTGGCAAGAATTTTAAAACTATTTTTTTTTTTTTTTTACTATACTACATTATATACATGTAACATAAACTATATAAGTAAACAAAGAAATAGAATAGTCCTTTAGAAATATTCCTTACTTAATATACATGGAAGTCAAATGTGTGTCGACTTCCGTATCAATACCAAACATACAGTAAATAAAAAATATATCATTATCTAGTGATCTTTTTAGAAATTCTCTAATCTGAGATTTATTTTTGCCATTTTAAGAAGTTTTAATTTTTGTTTAACTTAAAGTATTTAGATGTTTCGTTAACCCCTTCCGAAAAGCATTTTTAGATCGTATTCCTCTTAAATCGTATGGTATACTATTCCATATTTTCACGCCCATAAATGATATTGAAAATTGACCTTGTGTGGTTTTGCACTTAGGCAGATATAGTTGTCCTTGTTCTTTGCCCCTTGTGCCATATCTGTGCTCTATTACCTGACAGTATTCAATTAAGGAGTGAGGAAGATTGCCATTTAATAAGTCATAGATGAAGGTTGAGACGGATAGGAAATGAAGATTGTAAATATTTAAAACTTTTATCTTTTGGAACAAGGGTTCCGAATGGGTACCTCTTGGGCTAAAAGTTATCGCTCTCATTGCCATTTTCTGGGTAAGGAAAATACAATTCAAGTTGGTTTTGTATGTGGTTCCTCATACTTCAATTTCATACAAAATATGTGGCTGGATTAACGCTTTGTATAATAGCACTAAAATGTTCTGTGGGACATAATGCCTTATTCTGTACAAAATTCCGACTTTTGAACGAATATTTCGATTTACCAATTTTATATGTTCAATCCATGTGAGATGCTTATCAATTTGTAGTCCTACAAAAGTTGCCTTATCTACTTCAAGTAATTTAGATCCAGATATTTCAAGAGCACCTTTTACTTGGACAGATCTCCTTTTGCCCTTTATTATCATATAATTTGATTTGCTTAGATTAATTGTGACTTTGTTGGCATAACACCACTGCTGGACCTTATTCAAATCCGTATTCACCTCATTCATATCAATATCTTTCTGACCAGTCTTAAAGGTATGGAACAAGTTTGAATCATCAGCAAATAACCTGAAGTTGAAAAATTTTGTAGAGTTTGGCAAATCATTTATATAAATGAGAAAAAGAGTTGGGCCTAGAACAGATCCCTGTGGAACACCGCATGATGTTTTAAAATATTGAGACATTGTTTCCCGGTATTTCACAAACTGAAATCTATTGCTGAGGTAATCTGCGAACCACTGGAGCGCAATGTCACGTATTCCGTAATGAGATAATTTACTAATTAGAATGTCATGGTTTATAGTATCAAAAGCCTTCTGAAAATCAATGAACACACCAATAGTTAGTTTTCCCTCATCTATTGATTTCAATAATGCATTTGACAAATTAACAACAGATAACTTTGTACTGTATTTCTTCCGGAAGCCATACTGATGTTGCTGCAGCACATTGTTCACATCTAAGAAATCCATCAACCGACTATTTACTATTTTTTCAAAGATTTTTCCAAGTACTGGTAATACAGAAATTGGCCTGTAGTTTCCTGGGATGTCTTTTGGCCCTTTCTTATAAATTGGTGTTACTTTCACCTATTTTTAAGGCATCAGGAAATTTGCCTTCCTGTAAAGACAAATTAAATATGTGAGATAATGGTAAACTAATAAAGTGACTTGCATCTCCAAGCAGTCGCGCTGATATGTTATCATACCCACATGACTTGTTAACATCTAAGGCAGAAATGTGATTCTCAATTTCTTTTTCAGTCACTGGTTTCCAAAAGAGAGTTTTACTCAGCTTAGGTCCTAAATATGCAGTGTAATCTGCATCATTCTGTGGTAATCATCAATACTTCACCCCAGACACCCCCTTCCATCATGAAATCGGAACAACCACCTGCTAATCACGAACATAATGCAAACGATTTTTAAGTCAATGTATATATAGGCACTTTTATGCATCATAAAGAAATCAAATTTTGGCTGCAAGCGTTCCCACGTACTGGGCATTCCTCTTAAATTTGCCAATTTCCTTGCTTTTGTCCTGTCTTTTTTGGCACAAACTGATTAACCTAACATGAATTGCAACATTGGGTTGTTTCACATCTTACGTAGATTCTTACATGAGGTAAGAATTGCGTCGACGAATATTTTCTACTTCATTGAACTGTGACTTACTTTTTATTTGCTCGTATATTATGACGGTTTTAGCGTTAAAAGGGATAGTTGATTTCTGTTTTCAAACCGCAAATGCCTTTAAAGTGCATGTTTATTGCTCTTATTCTTATCTATGACAATTCTAGTGCCCTTTTAGAACCTAAAATTGCTATGAAGGTAATTTTAAACCCCAAAATGTGTGAAATTTAGCCAATACGATCATACCAATTAAGCACCACTTTCAAAAAAATACCGTGACCGCTTATTAATTATTTAATTAAAAATAACAATAAATGAGCCGGCTGGTTGTGCGTAATATAACCAACACGAAAATGCCAACAAAAAAGCTAACATCGGCATTGGTTGAAATACGACGTAAAATGCGCTATTTCGTTTTTCAACGGTTTTTTCAAATTATCTTATATTTGTGGTGGTACACAAGTATTAGAAAACGTTATATTTATGGATATTTCAGCCGTCTCTGAACCGATTTTGATCAAACAAAGATGATTTTATTAAATATATTTGTGGCTTCCACCCAGTAAATAAGATCGATTGATCGATCTGTATCAATAAGGTCGATTGATCAACCTGTATTGAAAAAACACAAGTTGATTTTGTCATGTAAATTGAATGTTCTTTCAAATTTGGCACTTAGTTTTTCATTATCTCACAACAAAATTATTTTGTGTAGCGCCCTCTGCAACAGAACTCAACTATCCCTTTAAAGGTATGTGCCTTGTACTTGCAGCGTTGCCAAGTATGTTGGAAGATACATAGGACACTCCAAAAACATAGCAGTCGATACAATGTGCCCAAATTCACCCGCGGCATAGGAGTTTATGTTTCTATAACCTTTAGCCAACCCATTTCCCATTGGTTGTGTCTATAAACCTTGTTTTTCGTGATTCCAACTACATCAACTGTGATCAACACACCCAACGATGTATGGATAGTGATATTTCGTCCTTAGAATATATTCATAGTTGTGACGCAATATATTTCAATGAAGGTGAGAAATTATTGACACATAGTGCACTATCGGATAGATGTAGTGCATTTTATGAATTATTGGATCGCCTCTTTTACTTAGTTTGGGACTCAACATTTCCTGTTGCCATGCCGACAGTTTCGCAGCCAATGTTTATTGAAGGGCAAAATGTAAGAGAAACAGATTGGCAAAAATTTGAAATATATCAGACCAATAATAAGAAATTTGTGAATGTTTAAGATATAAGATCACTGAATATATGCGAATCTCAAATTAGGATGGGGCCAGTGGGTTGTTTCGTATTCAAGGTAAACTATCACATTTGTCGTGTACCAAAAATATAATATATTTCATAAGTCCTCAAAAGAGCCTCGTGCGTCATACATTTCGAAAAATTACATCTAAGTATTTATGTGAGCTGAAACAAATGAAAATGATGTCCGGCACTACGTCACATTGACATTACCGATTCAGCCGATTTGAAGTGGTCATGCGCAAAGCAATTACAACTTTAAAAGGTTCATCTTTCTCTCCCGGTTTCATTCATAATCTTTTTACCCTCTGCTTTTCTATTTTTTTTGCATTCTTTTCAGAGTGGTTGTCTGGTGAGTTGTGATGTTAATGTAAGATATGTGCCTAATGAAATGATTTACAAGTTAAAACTTAACTACGAAAACACAGCTCAAATTGTTGGGGTCTTTGTATAGATTGAGAACTATTTCAAAGAAAAAACAGAATTTTATAGAGATATTTGGCGCGCAAATTAAATTGACTTCAATAACTTATGCTTCATAGGGTATGTCTTAGTTGTAGTACATTGCTTTGCATTAATACACTCGAAGATGTAGGTTATCCTATGTCCAATAGATAACACTAGTATTTGTTATGGTATGAAGCATGTTGGCTATTGTCACAAAATAAAATTAGATCTAAGCTATGTCAATAAGGGGAAGAAATGTATGTTCTTCCAATGAAATGTGATGTTTAATCCAAGCGCAGAATTGACCACTGTTGCGTGTTCGATTGCCCTTAAGGCTGTTTTTCTTTGAGGGATGATGTGTTAGGTGGCAGGGTGTTGAAGGGTTGCGTTTTAGAACATGCCTGGCCGAACATTTCTACTAAGAGCATACTAATGTTTACTGCCGCTTCTGTTGTTTCCTTACGTTCATGTTAACTGTGTTCATATTGAAAATAATATCACTAGTGATATTCGTTTGTCTCGCAATGTATGGTAAACAAGGGATCTAAAATATCACGACGTTTCATGCGCCGCTGCAACAATTCGTCAGGTGATAAAATACAATGTAAGCAAGCGTGTTTTATACTCGACTCTATGTTCATATTTTGGTCCGACATACCGACATAACAATTACAATGTAAAGCACTTGGAAACGTAGGATTAAGCGTTATACAAATGAGACTATGATTATTCTCATTTCTTGGTTCCCTACAGACTCCGTGACGATATACAGATAGTAGTCAGGAAGTCGTAGACACTGCTCACTAGGGACTTTTAGATTTGCACAACGACAACGTGGATTGCTACGATCGACGTCCTTTTAATGCACTGCCTTGACTGGACGTCACTCGTATCAGTCCACGCAAATCTAAATGTCCCTAATCTGTGTCTATGCTGGGGTAATCATGTCGAAGCTACGGAAAGTTGTTTTAAAGCCAGTCCATTATGCTATTATCATGATCATCAATTATCTATTCTCATACCTTAAAAACCGTTGGGATCCTGATATATGTTGCAACTGGAGACCTAAAGTTGTATCCCAGTAGTCAGATTGCTCAGTTTATACTTTGTGGAGGTTGTACTTTGTGCGGTCAAAGCCCGATCTGATTCTGATCAGGTTCACCACAAGGCATGCGGGGGAAACTCCCGCTATGGGGCTTGCTTAAAAGGCTATAGTTGTAAACTGCCATCGATCATTTAACTATGATGGTTTAGGGGTGCTGAGTTGTTAGAGTTAAAACGTCTGCTGCAAAGTGCCAGCGGGAGTTCCACTGCTCAAGTAGATTGGAAGGGGACGTGACCAGACTGTGATCACTGCCTTGCAGGAAATGTTCGCCGTTGCAAAAAGTACGGCGTAGGTTTGCAGGTGCTATTTCTGACATGGTGGGAGGTTGTCAATGGCAAGTCCAATGGCAGAGTTTGGACATCATCAATGTGCTTAGTACGTGTGTTAGTTGTGACCCCATGCTTGGGCGGCATTTTCTGAAGTAGAGTTAAGCCAGAGCTAAGGTCGAGTTGTGCAAGGTTTGGAAGGAGTTGCCCCATCTTGTGCCTGCTATATTTCTCGCATCAAATTGACTTTGGCCTCAGTCTTGAATGCAATAGACTTGGGGTGATGTGAGAAGATTAGACTGCACCAAGATACTTTGGGGTTGGTTCGAACAGGAGCGTTTCACCATTCGGGGAGTTCTTCAGTGTCGTGTTGGCACATCTGTTCGCTAGATGGAAGAAGGAGAAAATAGTATCGGGCAAATTGAGATGAAGATGTCACTTATAGAAATAGCTGCTCAGGGTAACTATATACAAATGATGCACAGGTTTGAGTGCGTCGGTAGGGATTGTGTGCACAAGGTACCTTTGAATGGTTTTAGACCAAATTCAAAGGTACCGCGTGCACACAATTCCACCGACCCACGAATTAAACCTGTGCATCAACTGTTTTATAAGATGGGGCCCCAAAAAATTGTTAAAAATACAAAATTGTGTTATTTTACAGATTTACCAGATGCATGGCAAAATATTGCTTCTAATAATTACCGTAGTCATGATTTTTTTACAGGACGCATGATTTATTTACCGGACGCATGATTTGTAACTTATCATGACATTTTTTTTTTAAAGAAAAAAATTGTCAGAACACATTAAACTGTTAACTTAAAAAAAAAAATATATATATATATATAATTATCAAAAAACACACAAAAAAAGATTTTCACCCCCCCCCCCCCCCAATTTTTTTTTTTTTAAATCATTAAAAAAAAAAAAAAAAAAAAAAAAAATGAGAATCATTTTTTCTAAAGGATATCGGTGGTATCGATCGCCGATATCGCGTGCATACATTAAAAATAATTACATAATAATTGACCAATCAGCAGGGATTCTTCTACCCATCTTATAATATCTTCTGCGGGATGGATTCAATGACCAAGAAGGACTTGTCAGCAATGCACAGAGCTGTGTCATCTGCATAGGTGTACTGTAAACAGACAGCAGATGGCATGTTGAATGTGTAAGCATTAAACAGCACAGGTGCGAGAACTGAGCCTTGTGGAAGACGGTTACCGAGTATTCGCCTTATGATGCAGGCTCCATAAAGGACGGTCCTGGATGAGTAGCATGATGTACTTGATGTACAAGGTTGACACCAGGAAGGTGTTAGGACGACGTCCTCGGTGCCAGACAGTGTATAAGCAGTTGTTAGGGCGATGAGCACAGCATCTTTTTTATGCCCAATAATAATGATAGTAAATGAGCTGAACAAAGAATTATAATTATATTACACGAGTACAGAAAGATAAATAGATACAAGTACAGCCCTGTACAAGCTTGCAGGGGTGTTATGAGAGGTAATTTGGAGCACTTTGTTGTGACTTCTCACCGCGAATTTATTTCACAGGCAAGAAAAAACTTTTACCTTCGTGCGACCCCTTTCACTCCAGGATCTCAATTACAGTTTGCAGGTCAAAACAAGCCTCTTCTGAATGTTCAAGATTAACTTTCATGTTATTCATCAAACATGCTGGTAATTATGAAATATCGACTTTTAAACTACATTCTAGGGCTGTCTTTTCCCTTCTTGCACCCCATATGTTACACATTACGTTGCTATTTGACACTTGAAACTAACATTTCTCATGTACGTTTTTTTTTCTCACAAAAAAACAAAACTTCTTTGTAGAAGCAAAGATCGAAGCGTGTCGAGCATTATGGTAAATATTTGGGGTCATAAAGGTGCAAAAGAAATCGGGGTCTTTTTAAGTTCGATGAAAGAATCGTTGATCTTACATCTTCTTGAACATATCTGTTTAATACCTAATATTTGAAGTGTGACATATTTTGCTTTATTCTATATACTTGGGAACAAAAAATTTGGTCCACTACAAGGCACCACAGTGCTAATGGAGCTTAAATGAGCAATGCCCCTTGTTAAGTCCAGAAAGCGAGAATGCGAGTTTTAAAGAGCATCCAAAACTTTATCTTGTAAACAAAATTATATGGAAGCAGACAAATAAGTTAAACAGAATGATAAAAGTTTCAAACACATCAGAGCAATAATATGAAATGTAATACTAAATTAGTAATAAACAAGTGGGAATCTCGAAATTGACAATTTGTTCCGTGGATATAGTGACGTAGACAAGGACAACTCTCCCATTTATCGTGAACACTAAACACATAGCATGGATAGCATATTATTATAGTTCCCCTACAGCGAAAATACTCCTCTGAGTCACACATTTTTGACAGTTTAGTCTTTTTTTGTTTGTGCTGAAACAAATGGCAAATTGTCCACTACATCACAGAGACATTACCGATTCAGCCATTTTGAAGAGCCGATACCTATGGTGATCAGGCACGTAGCCAGAGTTCGATGTTTGGGGGGCACCTTCATGTAATCGATCGAGGTAAAAAAAAAAAAAAAGGAGTCTAAAAAAGTTCAACCGTTCTTGGAAATTTTAGGGGGGGCACGTGCCCCCCCCCCCCCCCCCGTGGCTACGTGCCTGATGGTGATTGCAATTTTTAAAAGTTCATAACTTTCTCTTTTTGTGTCCGACTTTGAGATGTTGCCTCCTGGCCCTCTCGTCCTAACCAAGGTACCTTTGCAAGGACTAAAAACTCGCCTTGATGCCTTTTTGGCCATTTTGCAGTTTCTTTGCTAGCTATTCTGCCATGGAAGTCGCCATTTTCATTACAACAATAATGTCAGTGTAGTAAAACTTGTGAGATACCCTCTCAGTCTGGTCTGTGTTTTAGTTACAATGTATTCCCCTCACCTATGAAATGCTTGGCATGGTTTCCTAATAATAATTCTTTTTTTGTTATGCTTTCATAATTATGTCAAATGGATATTCTCTAATAGCAAATAGTGACAAGCAATTTGGTTGAGCTGTTTCAAAAAGGTACATCCTAGCCACTTTATGCAGGTTAATGGACTAGAACTACTCTGCAATCACTATTTTAATCAAAATGGCAGGTCCCTGATTATGGCTAACAAGGAAATTGAAAAAATTGGAGAGATTGTTTTCTTGCAAAGTAATCAATTATGAATTATTTCAAGATGTTTTCTTTTAATTGGCTGATAGTTTTAAATAACATTATCAGGTAATGTGTGTTCGTTTTCATTTTCCTTAAGCATAACTGCGAGGATGATATGAATACTTTTAACAATTATTTGATTTGAACCAAATAGCCTTCCCAGTGGCTGAAGTGATATTTGCAGCGCTGATTCTCGTACTCAACACATCAGTGGAAAAAGGACGAGTGTACATTTTTAATAATAATAATAATAGGCATTTGTATAGCGCCGTCTATCTAGACAATGCTATTCCGAGGCGCACAAGAAAAATAGAAAGAATGAGAAAGTTCGGATGAATTTGGATCACAGTTTTATGTTACACAAAACGCCTGCCAGACGAGCATGGATTTAGAAGAGGTGTTTGTTGAAAACCTGTCCTTAGGCAAAAACATTATTGCCCTCTGGGTGCAGCTGGTTGCTAAAGATAACCGAACAGTCGACCTGGAAATTGCACGACCCGACGTCGAAGATGATGTTGTTCGTGGTCTTGCTTTTGCTAACATGATGAACATATTGATTACTTGAAACACCACATTTCGTTTTCTTAATGTATTTCGCTCTGTTTAATTCTCTCCTCAATCTTCCATCCTCCCTCATCGTCACAATATTCCTTCAGTTTTCTTGAAACACTTGTGCCATTCATGTTCTCATTCTTGTAATTCACTTGTATTGATTCCCGCCAGTTACGAGTGCTTGCGAGCGACAATAAATTGATATAATTTTACAAGTTTGTCAGTAATGTATGTGATTGCTGCGATCAATGGGATATCTGTAAAACAGATGTCTGTACGACATACTAGCGAGTGGTTACAAGTTATTGAATAAATTAATGAATTAATTAATGGAGGGCCAAATTAAAAGTTCCAACTAGATAGCTACATGAAGTCGTGATTAGTAATGCGGTTCAGGTGGATACCTTATTAAGATATTCGTTGTTCCGAACGTCCCTAATCCTGATCATAGGAGTAATGCACCATTATCGATCAGTTAATGGTCAGAAGATCTTCTTACAAATTACCACTTTATTTCTTAAATCAACTGACGTTCAGGTAACCATAACATCCAGATTTGCTCTTAAAGACACACTCATCGTGAACACCGAGGCTTATATATCATCTAGGAATAATAATTATGTTACTGTAGTACCTTAAAGAGACAAGAAATTGTGACAATAAACTGATAATCCAATTATTTACTAAACAATTGAATGTCAAGCCCTAGGCATATCTTCATGGCTTTGTTTAAAGTGCTTTTTATTAACCAACTAAAGATTATAAGATAACGAAATGTGGGTATATGACATATTGCTATTATTTTGTTCAATCAGCATTATGATCAGTTTACTGTAGGAGCGCTGAATTAATTAATATTTACATCAATCATCATCATTATCAAAAGAAAGATTGTGATTTCAGATTCTGTTAACCACTTAGAGAAGCACCCCCCCCCCCCCCCCCAATTGAATAAAGAAAAAGTCATGCAATGTCAACTCTTTCTGACCCAGAGACGCCATGCTTGCTTAACAGAATATTCATCCAAATGCCTTTTCAGAGTCACTTAAGCGCAAAATTGAGGTTATTTGCGTCCAAAAGAAAATCCTTGGACGTGCTCTTCTTTCTCTCTCTCTCTCTCTCTCTCTCTCTCTCTATCAATGCTGATGATGATGCGTTCCTCTCACGGAATTGATTTCTAGAAAGACGAGATAGCTGTCTCGTCTCAGAGTAGAATTGAAACGGTAAGAAATATCATTACTGAGGACAAAAATATTATCGTAGCCTGATAGTTGCGTGGGAGAGGTAACTAAAAGAAACAGAACATCACAAGACATTGTGTAACATGAGTGTAAACATGCTGTGCAATTTAAATTAGAGGCGTTTAATAGTTAAATATATTTGTTTCTTTCTTTGTGAAAAAACACAATTATGAAGCCCCCCCCCCCCCCCCCCCCCCCTCCTTATCCTGTCGTGATGAAATCTCGTACATGTAGTTTTATGTAAATCTAAACCTACATTTCGAAATTCGTTTTAATTACACAACAAACATATATGTGAATTTCAAGATTAAATATTGAAAAACATCAATGAGGGTTTTTATTGTATCTCTTCACGACAAATCCTTGTACATTATTTCAAAATTCAAAATTTCAAAATTTCAAAATTTCAAAATTCAAAATTCAAAATTTCAAAATTCAAAATTCAAAATTCTATGAAATATGCATTTAATGACAATTTAAGAACAAAAGCGATTTGTCAAAAAATGTTGTTTGGTACACAAGCGATGTCTCAGTACTTTTGTGTGCAAATATGTATTATTTAAATCACACACCGTAATTATTTATTTTATTTGATGATAGAGAATGTGGCAGAAAATATACGTTCCGCTTAATTCAGTTCTTCATATCCCTCTCAGAAACATTCATCAGTCGATTATGTTAAAGCCTCACTCCACTATTTATAGCTACTTGCGCCTTCTATATAGCAAATAATGCCTCATCAGTGCCTGTTGGTCCCCCATGATCCCCTTTTTAATGTTAATTTAGAGCTGATTTGATGTAATAACGGCCTGCCAATGATCTTGCAGGGAGGTATAATCCCCCCTGGCCAAACTAGTGCAGACGGGCTTGAAGTAGTAAGCTGCACGTGCGGTTCTATTTTAGGAAAACAATTTGGCTAAGTATGTTACATGGCCCAGCGCCTATTTCATCACAATTTCGAATATTTCGCAGAACTCATGGAGGGTAGTATTCAATATCTATTTATGTCTTTCGCATGTTTAGGTAAAATGTATACATATCAAAAAGTTGATACATTTAGAAAGATGATATTTGTTAATCCTACTCACTAAAATACCACAGTGTGTATAATATCTAGTGGGCCATGAGAGTGATTTCATGGTCCTCTTTCTATCTCCGATTAAAAAATAACGTTTCATAAGAATAGGGTCATAATATTCCCTGCAACTCTCAAATTATAAATCGAATTTGTGACAGCGTGGGCTGAAGGGGTCGATGAAAGATAAAAGAAAGAAGACAAAAATCAAGGGCAGACAAAACCGGGAAGGACTATAAACAGAGAGACAGTATAGAGACATATGGGCAGAAAGATGCAAAAAGAGGAGAGAATTGAGCCAATGAGCAGAGGGAAAATAATATAAAGGCATACATATGGCTGAACAGTCAAAAGGAGAATTACAGCAATGAAGACATAGAAAAAGAGAGGCGGGAGAATTACACAAATTAAGGTAAAACGTGAATAAAGAGCAATTATATTTAAAATTACATAATGATACACACCTTGTTAGCTGACGAAAAAAATCGGATCGGAAGAAGGACTTCGTAGATTAATCTTATATCTTAAAGATACATATCCCTTTTGCAGCCAACATCAAATTATGTAGAAATTTGCAGGAATTATGAATATGTCATGTATGTTTTATCTGTGAAATTTAAACATTAGCAGTGTCCTAGTATTCAAATTATGCAAGGAAACCGTTTACCTTCTAGACCTCACTGCCAGACACTATTGAGTGACTGACTGTGTCACATCTTTATTCATGTGGTAATAACACACAACAAATGAGCTTGTAACAGGCCAGGTACATGAGCATTTGTCTACATCAATAACCCACTACTTGTAATAGTCAATATTAAACTGATTGAATCTTTGTGCAGCACAAAACATACGACCATTTGGTAAAAGGGTATGAAAATCAGACTATTACTTAGGTGATTGCAATCACTTAAGTCGATTCGACAACCAAAAATCGCTATTTTCCCACTAAAAGCCATTTTCAAGCCCTTCCGTTTTTAGTGAAGTTCTAAATTAGTATTGTCTTTCAAAAGCCGTTGGAATTTGACGTTTTCATTTGTTTGGCCTGCATATTGCACATAGTACCTTTAAGTTGTTAAATTTGATTATTTCTTTTAGAAATTGATGTCCGACATTTGGCGCCCACGTAAAACGAAATGCAACTGGGATTATCCAACATCGAAGAAATAGGAATGCGGAATATATTATCACGTGATTCGTATCCAATACCAAGTCCTACCAGAAAAAGGTTAATTTCATTTTCAATTGTAAAGCTTTTCAAGAGACATCTAGTTTTTTCCATGTAATATAATTTCATAATATGCTCACAATGTACTGCCATGATGAAGGCTTGATGAGGTGGGCGTTGGAAGGTTTTTGCATCAATCCAAATTTAGTAAAGCACATGAGACGCAGTCCTTCTTTATTATTTGTTGGAGCAAAATATATTTCAGGGCATTTTATAAGAAAGAAACTCATCAGCAAAAAGGTTTTTGAAAGAATCAGTTAAAAAAAACCGGGCAAAAGTTTTAGTTGATCAAACATAATATTTGATAGGTTATTAGAGCTACTATATTTTTTATTTTACAGGAAATCGTTTAATTTCCAATTAGAAAGTAAAAATAGTCTTATAACCTAACCATAAGAGACCATCCCAGGTTTGGCCCATGATTGGCCACGCTCTCGGCCACTTTCCATCATAGTAGAAGCGGCGTCTATGTGTGACCGGGGTATAATCACTCCGTAGTAAATTTGGTACGTTATAAAACAGCTAAGACATGAATTAAATGCTGTGTCTTTATTATAACAATTTTAATGACTATAGTATGGTGTTTTAAATAAATAGCAATATGAGTTAACAAGTATATGGTTAAAAGTAGCATTACTAGGGGTAGTCGTGGTGTCGGTGCCTTTGCACCATTCTATAGTTTCTATTCACTAAAATATACGCTTAGTTTTCGCCAACATAAGGAACATTGCACGTTTTTCTCGTGAACAACGGTTGTCCTTGATTCATCTCATAAATATTTATGAAGACATCTACACATGATAAATGTAACTACGATGATGTCACGAAATCCTCCTTACGTGTCGTCTGACCTTGGGACCGGCTCTTAGAGTAGATCGGAAACGTAAGTGAAGACGTCAAGTAGGATTTGTCGTCCGTTTTCTTTATCCGTGTATGCCAGGAAATTTGAGGTTGGACTCGAAGAAGTGTCCGTCATCATGTTCTCCGGGAAACCCCTTTTCTTGAAATCAATCCTCTTGTTCACTTATCATCTCTCTCTTGCATATCTGAGGTTGCGGTTGTGTTTCTTAACCCAATCACACCAAACTGACTCCAAACGGAACAATAATTTCGCCATTCGGGTACTATTGTAATTTATGTAGATCGGAACCTTCTCGATTCGGTGTTTGCTCTCTTTGCGACGTTAATCCACGCCTCTCTTTGTGAATAAGTAGCATAGAAGTCAATTAATCTGTTTTAATTTTGAACTAAAATCATTATACCATTTCAAAATTTGCTATTCTTATTATTTCTTATGATTCACATACAAATCATCACAAATTCTGTTAATGAATATTCATTCTCGTGTCACTTTTGAGCGTCATTGATAGTTTCAGTTTTAGGATGAAAACTCCTATATGATAACTAGCCCAAAAACGATTTGATATTAATCTACCGAGGAGAGTAAAAATTGCTTGTTTAATTTTGTTTTCAATTTCTCAAGAGCTTTCAAAAGATAAAAGTAAGACAAGGGTCGTCAAATTGAATTGTCGTCGCTGACATGGACAAAAAAGAAAAATCAAGTTTCTGTGGATGACGTTTAGCTAAAGATGTGAGTTTCACCCCCCCCCCCCCCCCCCCCCCCGCGGAAAAACCTCTGGCTGTGAGTGCAATACATCTCTAAATATATGATCCTGGTCGCACCTCGCTTTTGTTGTAACGGTTGGATGTTGAACACCAAAGGCACACCTTCTTGAACCCCGCTCGCCATGTTAAAATCACCGGCATGTTCCACATAACTCGAAACGTGTTGTTATTACCATTAATCCTTAGACGCGTCGAAAACACAAACGTTAGTTGTAAAATACTGTCGCTACTGTTTCGATAATCGTGTTTAGCCTTGTCTGTGAAGTTCGCTAGATCTCCTCCGGATTAAATTACGACTACATCTAGTTCTTAAGCCTACTTTTAGCATTGATTTGCTATTCGTGGACACGACTGGAGCTTTGTGCGCGAATACACACATTCGTGGGCGCGTTAGTAACATTATTGAGGGGGAATGAAAGATAATCACGCTACCTTCTCGACGGTGTAATTGGAAACGTCCTGCGCCTTGTAAAAAAAACACTAAAAAGTTGGATAGGGAAATGCTCCAATGATTCAGATGATAACTGTGTATATTGCAGCGAATGTAAAGAGGAATGATCGAAATAGCTCGGAAGATTACAATGTATCATTTGTAAAAGTAGTAGTAGTAATAGAAATAGAAGTAGTATAGTAGAAGTAGAAGTGGTAATAATAATAATAATAATAACCTAGGCATCTATAGCGCATTTCATCTTCGGAGAAAATAACAATGCGTTTTACAATATTAAAACATCAAAATTACACATAATTACTAACTCATAAACTAAAGAAATATCAAAATAAGAACAAGAGTAAAATTAATTAATCATTATAAACATCAACTACAGAGAAATGAAAGCAAATTATGACAAAGTACAGTAGTGTATTCAAATTGTGGTGAATACAATATAGCAGTTTATATTACATAATAAACCTTTCGCTGCCACTTCTTCAAATGCTTCCGGTATTTCTAAACAAAAGACTAAGATGGTTAAATTACTTTTGCTTTAACCTCTATCATGTTTACTATCATTTCTACTATATATTTTAATCCTGGGCTTGCCATGACTTATTTCCACTTACTTGCATACGACTCCCAGGGTATAGGATTATAGTGACGTATGTGACATTAGTTCAATGTCTCCTCTGTGATCAAGTGTTGTCCTTGACTCATCGAACCATCTTATATTATCAACGTTATTTTCGAATCCAGCATGCCATATTTTGCCTGGACACTTAAAGCCAAACTGGCGTCATTGCAGCTTGTGTACTTGCATCGAGAGAAAAAACTATCGAGGTCAGATTTGCAGCAACATTTGTGGAAAGTCATTACTTTGAAAATCATTATCGAGGCGCTTTTAAGACCTTAAAATGATGGGGTGGAAAACAAATAACCAGTGGCAGATCCATATTTGAAAATTGAGGAGGGGGCACAATCCCGCCTAACTGAAATAAACAAGAACTGTTGGAAAGTGGGGAGAGATGAAAGGATTTTCTAAGTACTTTTGAGGGAAGAAAACTATTTATTTGAAAATGCGCACATCTATTTTGTATTACTTTGGTTATAAAACGAGCCACGAACAAGTTGCGTCTTATATAGTCGCCACTCATTTGTGGGGAATGTATAATAATAATAATGATGAATAAATATGAAGGGAGTCTCCTGCCTTCCTCCTCCATATTATAAAAGCTCCGTTTTAAAACTTAGCTGGCTCGTGTGCGACTTCAAGCGAGGAGATTTGGAATATATATGAGATTTAGTCGATTCAACATTGATCATTTGATTTGCGCCTTGCTCAGAACTCGAAGGGCATATTCCTAAAATTGGAAGAAACGATTTGAGTTTTGATTTAATAAAATATACAAATTAAATGCAATTTTTTAAAAAGAAAAAAAGAAAAAAGAGCTTCGTATAAAAGAGTTTAAAAAAAAAATAATAATAATTGGTAGAAACGATTTAAGATATGATGGGCTTTTTGTCGTTGTCTAAAATTCCCACCTGCAGGTGACTGCCTCAAAGCAAAGTTAGGAAAAATGGATTCCCTTCTCTTACCAGCAAGTATATAATACAAGTGCATAAAGACAAATATAGAGAGCAGAGACGGATTGATATCTACTATCAATGGTGACATCGCGTTCGGTGTGTATTATCTAATAATTGGGTCAACATCCTCTCACAACTTTGTAAATGGCTGCATTTTCGAACCTCCGACACAACCAGAACATCAAAACAACCGCCTTATTTCTGTCTCAGACTTTGAAATAGCATTTTTTATATTAAATTATTCAATGCCAATGTACATGCTAATGAGGATTAGATATAAGTGGATTTAGCCCTCTTGCCAAATCTAAATTCAGCCACTAGTCTTTAGCGTTAATGAAGTGACGTTTTATCCACAATATGCATAATAATAAAGGTCGTAATGTATACAGTGTCGTTACTAGGCAACACATATTACGGGGAAATACCAAGATTTGCTTTGAAGCAATCTTAGCGTGGTTCGGATGGAAGCTGCTTTATGACAAATGCGTGCAAATGAATGAACTTGATTAACTGTCATCGCGCGGAAGCGTACGCGAAACAGACCGACGTTCTCCTCACGCTTCGGTTTTCGCGTATGTTCCTCGCACGTGAATACTGCGGTCGCGTCGTCGATTGGCCCCGAGTCACGCCAGGAGAAAGGCGCGTAGTCTCATCATGCTATACCCCCTTTAAAATTTCTTCACCCCTTGCACAGAGTTCATATTCATAACAATTTAAGATATGAAGGGTGCCAGTGTTAGAGGTGCAAATATTAGTATTTTGCGCTGTGCTGGTGACACTGTATTGTTCACCGAAAGTAAAATTGGTAAAGAATATCTGCACAATTTAGTGAAGAGCTTGGCATCCATTTAAATTCGTTTCTACTGTTGCATCTAGGTTCAGTGCATTCGGAATAAATCGGAACGAGTCGTGTTATGTTCCTACTTGTACTCTTTTATAGAAGAAAGTAACAGATAACATTATTCACAAGATGTCTTCCGCCTTTACTTAAACTTGATACTCTTTCTGCATATAGTACACCGACATTAAACAGTTCCCAGAGCGAAAGGGAAGAAAATGTAATTGGAAAGGATTATTTGTTTGCGTTGCTCTAGAATTACAAGGAGCCATTGGCATCACGTGTTTTAATTAGAGAGGACACCAACATTTATTAATCCAATCCGGGTTACTCCCAAATTGTACATTTCGGGGTTTGTTTATGAAAGGTTCGTTATTCCAATGGTTCATAAATCCAAATATGAAAAGTGTTCCTCATTCCGAAAAATAAAAAGAACCCTAGCTGTTCTATTTTTCGTAATTATAAACTAGCCTACGGGATCATAAAACCCTATTTATTATACGAAATGGTAAACTCTATATCATTTTACAGAAATATGAAACATATTTCACTTTCAAATTATGAAATTGTTTTTTACATTTTTTCATTTTGGGAATTACTGACCCTGTTTCATTTTCGGTATTACGAAGCATCGAAGTTATGCATGATAATGTTGAAAGGAATTATCGACCCTATATTGATTTTCAAAATTATGCACCTCCTGGTATAGAAAATTTATGTTTCGCAAGGAACCTACGGAATTATAAACCATTGAAAAGAAAAAAAAATCCCCCTCCCGGAATACTGCTGAAGCTACCGGCGCCGTGGCGCTTTCTAATTCTAGAGTTAGGCCTATGTTATGGGCTTTTATAGATTAAATTGTCTTTGCACTCAATAAAGAAAACAAATGAAGGAATCGCTTTATAGAAATTTAGAAAAGGGCAATTTAATTTCGAGAGGGAGAGAGGCAGAGAGAGAAAGAAAAAAGATAGAAAAAGGGGGTAGAAAGTTGAGAATGAGAACAAAATAATTACACTGCGAAGAGAAAGAGCAGCTATATAAACATTTTTTCTGTAATGAAAGATGTTTCTGTAATCATCTCTATCAAAGCAGAAATACTTTAGTCCTAACGCCTTAATGTTGTGCTCAAGTCCATGGAACTGTCTCATTTCCCATTCAATTTGACAAGTAAAGAGAAATCGTTAGATGAAGCGCAATTTAAAACAAAAATCTTCTTTGAGATTTGTGGCACACGAAGAGATCGGTCATGGACTTCATGAGTTGAATAGCGAAGATGAGTTGATAACACCAAAATGGCATGCACGAATAACCCCACACCTAATCAAACCCACACCCACCCACACAAAACACATCCAGATTGGCACAAAACGCCGTATTACCCATTAGTGAACGCTGATATGTAAAAGAGAGAAAATCTGATGAGGATCGTGTAAAATCGAACACGCGATGGATCATTTGCTGTCTTCTAAATGAAGCATATGCTTCATTAAAGTTCAATCATTACTTGATTATGTTCGCGGAGTTTCCGCACTAGAAATCACTCTTCCTGCCCATTAGGCCTATAATTAAATAACTCATGTGGAACCATCGTACACAATCGAAAGAGGTTGCGACCCTCTGATAAAAAATGAGGCCATTTAACTTTGCGATTTTTTCCTTGCTTTGTTAGTGTTCCTAAAGAAAATTATAAAGAATGATTAATAATGCTTTCACAGACGTTATTAAGTGACTCCTGTTTTATAACATGATTTTACTAATGACCGGTCATTAGTAAAATTACGTGTTAGGCAAATAAATGCCTGGTCACGTGTTCGCTCTCAACCAATCATTTGTTTAGGATCTGCTTCATCATCTTATAGCACCTTTTATCTTCTGAATACCCTTTCCTTGTTTGAAATTGTGCTCATATCTTAATATTTGACTATTATTATCATCAACATCATCATCAATTCTGTTCATCATCATTTAATTTTTTGTTTACCTCCGATAGCATCATGATCATTTGCAGTACGCTCTTTCGAGTCCGAGTCCAGTTATTGTTAGGCCACGCTGAGGCCCCAAACTTCGAGGCCGCGGTACAGACCGCGGTCAGTCTAGAGTCACTCAACAATGATCAACGAATAGTCTTGCTGTTTTCATCATTTTTGTCACATCTTTTGTGTTCATTGAATGATGCTTGAACAGAGAGCGGTGGTTACTGGAATTGATATCGGTGACATTCAAACTTTGTTTTTTGCTTTTCTAAAGGTATTAATTACGCCAACATAAGAATTGTTGATATCTAAAGTAATTAAACCCTGAAATGAAGATCTTTTCTTACGAGTGTGGCTCAAATGATGCCTTCTAACCAAGTAAGATAGCAAAACCCTACACAAGTCCACATTTAGTAAATGCCTCTATTGTTGTTTACAAATTTGCTTAATAGTAGATACGAAATATATTTGCTCCGGAAGGTACTACCTAGGGAGCGGAAGAGCATTCTTTCCTCTTGTAGAATGAAACGACAAAATGTTGACATCTCGAAAGTTAATTCTTCCCTCAGGCTACTTTTAAGCATGATGTAGGGACCTGGCTTTAAAGGTATTGTATCAAACTTATTTTTAGCCAGCCGTTATCCATATTAGTAGAGATCTAATAGCCTCGAATAAAAAACACCGAGTGACATAGATCTCAAGAAATGTAGATATTAATCAGCCCTTATGTTGATCGTAAAGGCGCATGTTTGAATAAACAAATATTACAGGAAGTCATTAGCTCGTAAACATGAGAGAAGATTACTTTCCCTGATTCTCATTTTCAGTTCATATTCCTAAAGATTTGAAGAATTACATTATAAATGCAAAGTGGGACAGAAGCTTCAAATTTGATCTATAAAGCTTCAAAAAGCAAAAATGTGTTTCCTTGTTGAAAGTAACTCTCACAAAAAATAATCGTAATCAAATTGGCTTGCTCGATAAGCATGTATATCGGTCACGTAAGGTTCTTGTGTGTGGGGGAGGAGCTAAGAGGGTGTGTCTGTGTGTCTGTGTATTTGCGCATGTGTGTTGTGTGTTTGTCATTTAGTTTATCATGTTGCAGCCCAAACAAATTCTAATTTCATATGAATTTAACATTAGATCTTTTGATGCAACCGTCGTACATAATTAATCAATTTTATTTTGATACATGACTGTTCATAAGTTGCTTATCAAATTCGTGTTGCATATTTACTAATGATGTGTAATTCGGCAAATGCATGTATGTGGGAAAATGCCAGAGCCTGGCCATGTAAACAGACTATAGATTTAAAAAAAATCGTACTTTTTTCTGTATTCCATACCTTCTTTCTCATATATTTTGAAATATTACATTGGTAACAAGCCTGAGCTTGGTCATGTGAACAGAGCGAACGTACAATATATAAAGATATTTTCTCATTGCGTAATTCCAAAAATATTCCAGTTGGAACACGCCAGCTCAAGACGATGTGAACACACCCAAATTAAAAATAAGAGAGGAGAATTAGCAGTCGGCACGATGCATATTTGATTTATTTCGGCCGATCTTAGAGTGGAAATTAAATATGGGCTGTCCCAGATCGACTTGAATACATGCATTGGAAACGAGAAGTAGTAGTCTACAAGGAGTTGTTGGACACATTCTACTAAAAGCTAATACTTTATACCTCAGTAATACCTCAGTCACAAACACAACTCGACCCAAATTCAGGATTATGCAGGCCTAATGATTGTTTTGTTGTTGACACAATTTGAAGGTTTCGTCTGACAACAGTGCGTATCACACTTTTGAAAATATCCTCCAACTGGCTAATTTTGCAAACAATGGTGAAAATTGGTTTGCGCAGAAGTGTTTAGTCTTGAATTGAAGTAAAGTACTTTTAATGATTAAATTGCAGTTGCTCTGTTAATTTTCAATAACTAATTTGAACAACCTGTTGATTTGTTTACCTTATATTGGCGGTAATGCTTTCCCCCTCCCCCCACCCGCACAGATATACAAATGCGCATACTTATACATGCACGTCCACCCACACGCACATAACTTTGCAGATTATTGTCTTTTCTGCACTGAATTTCCATTGATGTGTTTAGCATTTTGACAGAATGTAACGCAGTACAGAATATGTGGACAAATAAAAGAAAGACAAAAGACTGTTTTTTAAACAACTTTTGTTTCCTTTTCCAAATCAATTCCATCTAATTCTAATCAAAAGCAAAGCATGCAGTCAGGTAACCTGCTCTTATCCCCCACCTTCGAAAAGATTCCACCCTTCGTTCTTTTTTTAAATTCATCTCTGTTATGCTGGTTATATAATTGTCAAAATCATATATTGTTTTCCTCTCTCCGCACCCCTATCCCTCTCTCTCTCTCTCTCTCTCTCTCTCTCATGCTCTCTCACATAATTTACGTCCCTCTCTCTCTCTCTCTACTCGTCATTCAGAGGCGAAATGGAAGAGGGCAAGAAAATTAATGCAATAAGAAATTGATCCCCATAGGCCAGGTTAGACACTAAATGGAACAGAGATACTCGACAGACACTTAAGTGTAATTCCAGAACATGTCGAGTGGAATATTAAATTATTTCATAGCGAAAGTCCTTGATGTCAATACCTCAAGAAATGATATACCATAGCAATAAGCATTACATTTTAGTTTCCAATTTGATTTTTATTAGTAGAATAAAAGCCCCCCCCCCCCCCCTCCCCCCGAAAAACAAATCGTAATTAATTCACATAATACACAAATAAGATGTAAATTGGGCGATCATGGGGGCGGGGCCAATTTTTGATCATGTAAAAAGTCAGTGAAATAAATGTTAGTCGAACATTGTTAAAAGCTACACTCGATGTACTATTTAAAAAAAAATTGAGTTTGCCAAAATTGTCCAACTACCAGAATTCCCGAAAAGGGCTTAATGCATTCTTGATTAATAAATGAGAGCTTTGTCACTGACTACCTGGTCAATAACCCTCTTCTCTAGCCCTTGGTCAGGATGGGCTTTCAAATCCTATAAGGGAAGTCATGCACAAAGTTTCGTATCAATCGAGGCGTAATGAAATTCCCCTGAGTAAGAATTTACTATTCATACCGATGGCAGTTTTATCTTTGACATTTTCCCTCCTGTGAAATTCCCCCCCCCCCCCACAAAAAAAAAAAAAAAAATCTGCTTCTGTTACTCTTTTCTCTGACTTTAATATTTCACCAAACCATTTTGCTATGAAATAATCATAGTGAACTAGTATTGCATTCAGAGTTGTAAACTGAAGCAATCTTTTCTGGCATGATTTATCTATATTCACAGGGGATTTTAAATGTATGATTGTAGAATGGCCTTTTAGTGTCTATGGGACAGAATAAGTACTTTGAACGATGAATGTATAAAACGTCACCTAATTATCGTATGAAATTATTTCTCCCTCTCCCTCACTCTCTCTCTCTCTCTCTCTCTCTTTCGCTACCCTCCTCCTACCTTCTTTTGTTTTGATCTCATTCAATTCTCTTTACATTTTGTTCGTTCATTTATTTTTAATTTTCTTATTAATTTTCATGTTATCCTTTGTTTTTGATCTCTCATACCTTTAGACCAGAATTGTTTAGATAAAAATGAGACTTGTAGTAGTAGCCAAAGTCATAACGAAATCAAATCTACACATGTACTACAACAAACTGAAGATAAGAAGAAGAAAAAGGTCTACAAAACACTGCTAAAATACCACTTTAAAGATTTTAAAAAAAAAATTCTCTTTCACAAATACTTATAACTAGAATTTAACATTCCTAATCCAATACACCGTTATCAAGCTCTTTTATGGTCAGCCTGATAACAAATGAAATAAATAATGCTTTTCTTTGACACTTCGAAGTAATTGTTTATAGAACTATCTTGAACTAATGACGTCTTAACACACACTAAGAGAGATGAAAGAGGTAAAAGGTTTTTGGTGGTATGATTTGAGAAATCAAAAGTTTGCTTCTCCGGTTCACAAGAGGATGCTCAACATGCGGGTAAGTTATACTCTAAATGTCTTGCTGAAAATGGTTTCATGTAATTACTCAGTAGGAAAGGAATATGATAGTACTCCTAACGAAACGCGACCTGATGTATGTGGCTAATGGTGGAATCTTCAAAGCTGATATCCTCATCGATTCGGTAATTGATGACCAAGTGGAAAGTCGAGAGCCGTTTCCAGGACACTTGAAATATGAATAATTGATCGCAGTGACAACCTCGCGAAGTGAACAATTACCACGAGAGTGTTTTTTGAATGAAAATCAGTTATTTCCGTTTGTAAACATATGGGTTGAGAGGAATACATGTCCTAAAATGATTGAAGGTGGGATTTTCCTTGAGTAAGTATTAGTTTTCTACTTTGTCTTCTGCCCCGTGGTGTTTATTATAATCCTCGAAATGTCCTGGTGCGACAGAGGTAACTTTTCAACAAAAGATGACACACGTTTACTGTTATTTTACGCCCAAATGTGTGGGTGTTTCAGTGTGTGTGTGCGTGTGTGTGTGTGTGTGCGTGTGTGTGTGCGTGTGTGTGCGTGTGCGTGTGTGTGTGCGGGGAGAGTAAGGGTATTCTGTGTATGCGTTTCATGTGTGTGTGCGCGCGTGGGTGGGTCATGTTCTGTATCTGTGTATGTATATTTTTTAAGTATTCACGTTCACTTCTGCAGTTCTTTTGATATTATTTTGTGTACAAAGGTGAAACAAGGAACAGGAAAATATTCAAATTGTTGAGATAATCTTACGCTGAACTTTTCTTTCAGAGTAGTATCTTTCCTCTGATACCCAGGCACGCTTATGTTCACAATTATAAAATTATTATAAAATTTGAGGAATCACTAGATAAGGTAAATTGTATATACTTTTAAAACTTTTTTTTTTTTTTTTTTTTTTTTTTTTTTTTTTTTTTGCTTCACCCTGGTCTATTTGGTCTACTCTTCAACAATCATCGAATGACAAAGACTTGATATAAACAGTTTATTGTATTCCTCAGAGAGCTGATGAGTACTTGAAGCGATGATGTCACAGTCCAGTTTACTTGAAGCAGGTGGTGGGTCTGCGGGTGACGAACATAGGCTTGTTTTGCCTCTGTGTGCGATGTGGGAGTGGGAAGCTGATCTTGGAGGTCAGGAACTGCTTGATGTGAGGTCTCCTGCATTTGGAAGCTGGGATTTCTTCCACTCGGATGATCTGTATGGAATGGGCACGGGCACGATGCCTTGCTCCCATGTCACGGTAGCACTGTGTGACTGCTGCAGCAGTAGTCAGGTCACGGTACTCCCTGTACATGTTGTGAGTTCCACTCCTGGAGTCGTAGCGCAGCCAGATTCCAAAGTTCTTGATCTTCAGGGGCTTCTTCTCATTGATCTTCCTGCAGCCCAAGATCTCTCCACGAGTCTTCTTCATCTTTCGTAGTCTGTTACCAAAGTACCAGAAGCGAGACTTGGCAGTGACTTCATCTGGTGCAAAGATCCGCATCTTGAAGAGGGGTGGGAGAGACTGCCTCTCTGTAGGCATCTCCCGTCCCACCACCAGGTACTCCGTCAGCTGTCCTCTGAATTTCATTTTGTGTACAACATGTACAACCCACGAGGAAAAAGGACGAAAAAAGCTACTTTTAAAACTTAGCATGCCATATGACTTTAAATTTACCATTGCTAGAATTCAAATGCGAAAACCAGAGCGGGATAAACTGTCAAGATGATATAGGATAAGAATTTAAATGCATTATCAGTTCGATCAAAAATGCTCTAGGCCTAATCCCGTTAACGCTTTAAAAATATGTGCATAGAGAACATTCTTGAAATATATATATTTTTTAAAAAGGGCACATCTTCCATGAGAGGCATATTAAAGGTCAGAGTTGTAACCCTCGATTTCTTATAATTCAATGATAGATCGGGAAAGAATTAATCAGAAAGGTATTGTCACTTGAAATCTTTACAATATGCCTTTTATTAAAGTGGTTTGATATTTAGACCTCTGTTAATTTCAATTAGTACAGTGTCGTTTTTGTTTTTTGTTTGTGTTTTTTACTATTTTTAATGCGTATTATTCTTATATGTTAGTTTTATACTGTTCTTACCTTTGATTGTGAGCTTTGGTGATATTCATTATTTATATTTTCGTATACTACATTTTTATCAGATTTTGTATCTACAATGTATATCTGATTCTCGTTATCCTGAATAAATATATTTCTAACAACAACAAATAAAAAAAAATAGCAGAATTAGTATTGTTGGCGGAGGAGGGGGAGGCGAGGGTATGTCTGAAAATTCTCTGACAAGCAAAACAGAATTACCTCTTTATTGACACAAATCTTTTATCTCTCTTTTAGAAAATTGAATAGATGGTATTTCTTACATGAGTATTATTTCAGATGTTTGTTTCTGACATATGCCATCGTGATCGTGGGGAGGGAGAGGGCGTCACCATTCATCTCAGTTTAGGTAAATAAGTCTTGATACAAAAGTAACCAGGCAAGCTACAACTGTTTTTTTTTTAATATTATTAAATTCCAAATGACACTTTGATAAAATACGCTTTCCTGTGGGGTGCCCCTCCCCCTCCTAGTGCAAATATAAACTTGATATGTCCTTTATTAAACATTCGCTAATAATTTCGGATGGGGGACACTGAATGGCCATAGAACTACCAACATTTTTTTCTTTCTTCACTTTAAATACATCGTGATCCACCTTCCGCCTCTTTGCGCATCGGTATTGACTCGTCCGGCTGCGCACGTAACTGAATGCCTCAACGTCAATACTCAGGTCGACGTATTTAGACGCGTGGACCGGAGAAAGGGCCTTAGAAGTTTGTGGATCGGGAACGATTGAAATCAGCTATCTAAACCCCTTCGAGACGACCAACGCTCTGTTATGCCCTTGAAATAACAAATCAGTCAATAGAAAGGATGGGGGAGCGGTTTCATCTCGACAAGACGTGTTACATGTTTGTGCTTCTGTACGGACAAGTGGGTGTGAGACATGTGAGATTGAAAGAAAACGAACGTCTGAAAGTGTGTCCATATATTGTGAGAATTTTCTACCATTTCGTAAAAATTCAATTTCGAAATTTTCTAGAAAGTGTTTTTGCGTGCTGTTACTCCATCCTATCCAATCTACAGAGCCTGTTGAGCAGTTCCTGCATTTATACAAATTGCGGAATTGATAAATGTGTATATTGTGTTGAGTAATCACTATTATTTCGAAAAGTTGAACTCGTTGATTGGGCAAGGGGTACTTGGAGACGTTTATCATATTAACTATCGAACTTTCAACGAGGGTATCTCACTGAACGGCAAATGCTAACAAACGTTGCAAATTTGGATTCGCCAACTTTTCTGAGGAATGTTGGCGAAAATCAGGGTTTCCCGATGTGCGACATTTAGTGACTTTTAGCGATGTTTAGCGACATTTAACGACATTTGAGCGAATGTTTGCGAAAGTATTTGCGAAAGGCAGTTGGCGACTATTAGCGACTGTATTAGCAAATGTTAGCGAACGTTTTTGCGAAGATTAGCAACTATTTGCCACTATTTGTGAATGTTTGGGACCTTTTGCTAACTCCTAAAGGGCCTATCTCACTGAGCGGCGAATGCTTGCGAACGTAGCGAATTTGGGGTTTCGCCAGAGTTTGTAAAATGTTGTAAAAGGTTGCAAGAAAGATCGCAAACAGTTTTCTTTGTTGTAAACAGTTTTTCTTGTCGCAAAGAAATTTGAACATGTTCAAAATTTCTTTGCGAATTTATTTTTCCGCAAACAGTTGCAGGCGTTTGCAAAACAGTCGTTAGCGTTTGCAAAACAGTCGTAAGCCTTTGCAAACGGTTGTTAAACGGTTTTGCTCTTTGTTTTCGTCAGTTCTCTGTGTTTCGCCAAAGCTAGCGACCACGTTACCATATGGTTCCTTTATAAAATCGACCCATTGAGTACCAGTAGTTAGCAAAAGGTCTGAAACGTTCATAGTGGCAAAGGATTGGCAAATAGTTGCTAATCTTCGCAAAAGTTGTCGCTAACATTTGTTTACAGTCGCTAATAGTCGCCAACTGCCTTTCGCAAACACTTTCGGAGACATTCGCTCAAATGTTGCTAATTGTCGCTAAACGTCACTTAATGTCGCTGATTTTCGCCAACATTCGTCAGAAAAGTTGGCGAAAGGCAGTTGGCGACTATTAGCGACTGTAAACAAATGTTAGCGACAACTTTTGCGAAGATTAGCAACTATTTGCCAATCCTTTGCCACTATGAACGTTTCAGACCTTTTGCTAACTACTGGTACTCAATGGGTCGATTTTATAAAGGAACCATATGGTAACGTGGTCGCTAGCTTTGGCGAAACACAGAGAACTGACGAAAACAAAGAGCAAAACCGTTTAACAACCGTTTGCAAAGGCTTACGACTGTTTTGCAAACGCTAACGACTGTTTTGCAAACGCCTGCAACTGTTTGCGGAAAAATAAATTCGCAAAGAAATTTTGAACATGTTCAAAATTTCTTTGCGATAAGAAAAACTGTTTACAACAAAGAAAACTGTTTGCGATCTTTCTTGCAACCTTTTACAACATTTTACAAACTCTGGCGAAACCCCAAATTCGCTACGTTCGCAAGCATTCGCCGCTCAGTGAGATAGGCCCTTTATGGGTCGATTTTATATAGTAACCATATGACTACGTGGTCGCTAGCGTTGGCGAATCAAAAAGCTTACAAACGCTTGTAACTGTTTGCGGAAAAATAAATTCACAAAAAAATGTTAACATGCTCAAATTTATTTCGTTGTGACAAGAAAAACTGTTTGCGACAATGAAACCAGTTGGCCAACTTTCTTGCAACCTTTTACGAACCCTGGCGAAACCCCAAATTCGTTAAATTCCCAAGCATTCGCTGCTCAGTGAGATATCCCCTTTAAATAACCTGGTCAGCCACTGCTCTAACTGCTATAAATAAAAATAAACAAAGTACATTTAGGTTCCTGTTTCACACATCGCATGAGCGGACGTGTTGTAATTTCATTTTAGCTCGATACTCTCAAAAGATTACCTGAATTTGATACCGTTTTGATATTGTCCCGAGGTAACTTGATATTCCACGAAATAAAATCTTGACTCAATTTTGATAATTGTCTTTCTAATGAAATTAGTTGTCTATTTCTCTTTTCAACTTCAGCCATGGGCTTTTTAGACATTTCTTCCTTGTATAAATAGATTTCTAAACTTGATTTATTGAATATTACCGATATGGAACGAATTTTCCCGGTTCATTCGTGTTTGAAGCCACCGGCAAAATGTTTATAATGGAAAAATGATCCGCTCCATTCCGTACCGGAAGTTATGGTTTGGCTAATGTGTATATAATCAGAGTTACGTGTTACGTGGGCGCAATATGTGTTATCTTTTATATTTCTGGTAATTTTTTCCTGCATTCTGATTTATCATTGATTTTTGCTGCGCTTCTCGAAAATATAACCGCTTGGGAAAAAAATAACTCCCTTCAGCGGTCTAAATAATGTTATATTACACCCCATGCCAGTCAATATCTGTATATATATGTATATAAACGCTTTGAGATCATTTCTTCCAATAATGTTTATACATGATCCGAACATCAATTAAAGTCTACCCGTCACATGCGAAAGTGAAGAGCAGCTTTATCTTTATTATTGGTCATTCTATGCTATTCTATGCTATATTCAATTAATTTACAGCCAGGAAAAGGTTGGTTAAGGAGTTCACTGACCTAAACAATACCTTTCACAAACCAATCTTGATTTAAAACAAACAAATATTGTTTGGATCTAGATCTTTTATTTCTATTTGTCCAGAAACATTGTTTAAAACCACAATACAAAATAGTAATTTATTTAATTCTTTTTAGAACGTTCTATCTCTGAATTCATATGGGTCAGCTACCTGTAAGTATGACCACCAATTCAATATCATTTCTGGTCTATGGATATATTTTTGCCTGTCTCTCCTTATTTCGCCTTTCTACTTATAGGAAAACGTTATCGATTAAATGGAATTATGATTCATTGAGAATACTGAATTATATTCAGTGCCCAATTACATTCATTTTTCAATGAAAGCATATGAAACACATAGAAATGTCAATAACTATAATGAATCTGGATGTCGACCATCGATTATCATTGTATCTCTATCCTGTTTCAGAGCAGAACGCGTCTCCAAAGCATTACAAAAATCCAAACAAAAAAAATCGCTCCACAAATATAAACCCTTATTTTTTCCTATCATACTGCAATATTCAAATTCCGCCTCTCAATTAAGTTAAAAGTTAATATGATTCGTTCGACTTGTGATACGTTAAGTGGGTGAATTAGGTTACGACTGGGAACCAAAGTCCAATTTATGATTAAAAAGCAAAAGCTAGGATTACAGTTAATCAGAGAAGAGGGGGTGGGTCAAGTTTTTTGTCGGGTTTTAATTCAAGATATTCAGCTAGCAAAGTTATAAATGGATGACCCGAAATTTTTCTCGGTCTGTCATCGGTAGATGTTGGATGTAACTGTTCGTGTATAAAATCTTGCACATGATTTTACAACTCGAGACGGCTATCGATATGAGTATAATATGAATGGGACTGCAGAAAACATAATTGTGTAAATTTGGATGACGGAACTATGTTGATAATTAGGTCGGTCTAGTTGTACTTATAACAGTCTTTGTTTTTTACCATTTGAAGTTGTTTTATTATTAATAGACTACATTGAGCAAAGAAACATGATTTTTTGCAAGAATAGTCGCAATATTAAAAAGCATACAATCGGTGATATATTTCTTGCGATCTTTTGATCATTATTATCACTTTTCAATCTATATAAATACTACTTCAGAAACTCGGTAACCGTCCATTTATTCCAGCCAATCTTCAATGCTCAAATTAATTTAAAGTTTCGATGGCATGATTTATTAATTGTCATTTATTTACAATGTATCATAAGATACATTTTTATTCAAAAACTATATTCATACACTGTACTTCTGTACCCTCGCTGCCTAAAGAAAAACCTAGATAGTATCGTGTATCGAATATCGAGGCTAGGTAAGATATCAATTTTCCCAAAATAATTTTTTCGTCGCGCCGATGTAAACATGTTGCTCATTACTTTAGCTATGACGTATTGTAAAAATCGGAGCGAGCTTATTTTCAAATCGGTCAAATTTGTGGTTTTCATTGTGCAGAGAAATAAGCGACGTGGGAATTTAACAACGTTGAAAACTCGCGTTCCAAATTCTCCGATAATGTAGAGGTAGAAAGCGATTTATTTGTTTTTATGTTTTATGAGAAGTAAAAGAAATTCTTTCCCATATTTGGTTTATTAGATTAAGTGAACTTAATCAGAACTTCATGATAGAGCCCTTTCGAGGGGGGAATGATTTTAAAACGATGATTTGTAAACACCGTTTTCAGTGATGACGGCATCTTTATATAATTTACGTAGTGATATTTTGTTGTGACTCTTGATTTACATCCGTTTTCGCAAACCTCTTCATCAATTTCATGATCATGAACATACACTCGGCACAAATTTATTTTATATGATGCAAATATTGTTTTAAAGGGTTGAAATAATCGGTGCTTTGAATCTTGAAATATATACATAATTATTTGACGTGGCCGTCATAAAGTACTCAACGAAATTTAGGGTTGAAACAACATCCGGCTACGTACTCCCTTGGAAAATTGATCCATAAATGTGGTAACTAAAGAAGGTGAAACGTAAGAGCCCAAAAGTGGACATAGTTGCTTGAATATGTATATATATAAATAAAAACGTTGCAAAGCTTATGCTTAACATGCACATTCACATACACAAACACACACGCATACGTATTCACATTCAAATTCATATTCACATTCTCATTCCCAATCTTAAGTGTGTTATACATGTATACTTCAGTCTGCGTGAACTTTAATGTAGAATGAGTTGAAATTATTTTTTATTCCAATTAAATTAAATTGAATATTATAAAATATATCTAGTAAAGGCTATTAACATGTTTTTTGTTGTTGAGGAAAATAGTTGTTTTAAGATCCCTACAAAACTTGATACTACCTTGTCTTTCCAATTATCAGACGATCCGACATACTACTGATGATATTACGTGAAATTACTGGTTACGAAGATCCTTACCAAAATGTCCAAATGTTTTTCTTTCCAATCTCCATGTGATATCAAATGATCGAATTTCCCATTTATATTACTTTCTAAAATAAACTGTTAATATTCTTCTCAACGTTTTACACGCCCACCGTGGCTCCGGATGGAGTTTTTCACTTCAGAAATTAATGTTTAAACCATGTCACTTGCAAAGACAGTCATGGCAGTCAAGGTGCTACTAATACCCTCTCATCGTTAATTCCTTAAGTCCTTTGATGTGATCGTCGAAGCTGCTCAATGTTTCTAGGTAGAGACCTTTGGGTTTCCTATTCCAATTAGTAACCTAATTCTCCTATCATCCGCGAAGATACCTAAGGCCAGGGCAAAGGGGAGGGGGCGTATGGAAATGGAAAAAAAGTGAGCGGTGGCTACATAATGAAATAGGAGTAGGGGAAATAGAAGGAGAGATGGGGAGTAAGAAATTGGGACTAACATGCATGAAGTAAATGTAGATTTAATATTTAAGAAATGATATGCAAGTGGGAGTGGAAGAACGTAGAAAGGAGAGGGGTGAAGGGTAAAGGGTGACACTGAAACATGCTTAAAGAGATATTGATTGAAGAGAAATAGAAAGAGTGTGAGATCGAGAGAGAAAAGAGGGAATAGATATCGAAACGTTGTGAGATAGGCAGATAGACAGAGAGAGAGAGAGAGAGAGAGAGAGAATCTGAACACAGAATTGAGATTAGGGAGTAGAGAAGAAAAGAGGAAGCCAAGAAAATGTGGGAAAGAGAAAGGAAAGGAGAAGGGCGAAAAATAAATGGTTTTGGAAGAGCTATAGATAGTTTTTTATAGAGTGAGATAGAAAGACAGATACTGAGAAAGAAAAAAGGAACATTAGGAGGTAATGAAAAAGAGGATGAGAGTAAATGATTATGGAAGCAGCGATGGCATGCTCATGCTAATTAGAGAAAACTAAAAGGGCGAGACACCGTTTAAGCCAATCAAGAATGTCTATAATAATACCTTCAACTCCTAAATGTTTCTTTCATAGTCTTAAGGTTCATCATCATGGCTTCATCAACGTCACTGGATGATAGTCTGTTTCTAACATCAATTACATACACAGTGAGGTATTTAAAACCCCGTGAAAAAGTCACTTAAGCCGAGGAGAGGATGAATGTTGTTATTCTGCGTGGAAACATTCGATTTGTGCATGTAATTACTGTTTTGGGAGGGAACAGCGTTTCGGCATTGTAGGGTGTGTTTTTTGTGTGTGATTTGCATTCACTTGTCCTTTCATATTAGCAATTCGTATAATTTAGGTCGTTAGTCAGCCGTTAGAAATGACATTTTCGTAGATGAAGGACGAGGCAATTAAAGCTTCGTGGCAACATGCAAAAGAAAGAAAACAGATAATTTGGGTAGGAATTTAAGAACAATTTATTTATATTCAAAATGTTTTGTTCTATCTTTGAAGGGCTCTAGATAGACATAGCTAGGGTTACAGAGGAGGGGGGAGTTAGAGGCCAGACGGCGGACAGACGCAGATGCAAGACAATAAACTAAAAGATGCTATTTAAGAAAATTCAGCTTAATTCGGACTGAGGGATGAAGGAAGACAACCGATTCTTTATTTATCCTTCTACCTGGAGGCATGCATGTCATTTGTCACTCCTGAATGTCCCGCTGAAGACATTCTAAGACACAAACAAGAGAAGATTGGGTGTCATGAGGGATGGTCGAGAGGTCTTAAAGTTCGTACCACTCCTTTTGCTACCCAAGAAAAGGGGCTAATGCGTCAAAATTGAATAGAAAAAATGTTAAAAGTTTGTTTAGCTTTTTGGTGTGTGGGCGCGTGCGCGCGCGTCATTGTGTGTGTATGCGTGTGTTTTTTGGTGCGTGTGTGTGTGTGTGTTGCACAGCCCAGGCATTATGAAAATACGGCCAGTTGAGAGTGATATCGAACAAGAAGTATCCTTAAAATGAAAAGAGTAAGAGTTGCTTGAGATACGGGAGTAAACACTAATTTCCTTCGTGTGTTTGATTAGAGCAGGTAATACCGCAATCGACATAATTCCTTGTGTGCAATGCTTATTTTCTTCTGTGTAAACTTGTTAAAAAATTCGATTTTACGCGAGTAATATCTTCCTCATTTATAAAAAATGATTTCAAAGTTTTAAAAAGCTTGCAGACAGCTGCATCTTCCTTTAAGGGGTTGTTATTCTGTGCGAAAAAGTAAGATGCTCTGTTTGCATAAAGCTCTCAACTGCCTACGACTTTCTTTGTTTTTCTTTCTTCTTTTGAAAGCTCCTACGGATAAAACATATTCGCAGTGGCCTTTACTGTTAAAGAGAAGGTTGAGTTCTGGGAAGAGGTGACAACAAATTTGTGAGCGTTATCATTGTGATTATGCAAGTGTGGAAGAGCATCAGATACAAAATGTTCCCTGAAAAGCACGGCTCTTCAAATGCCTTAATATTCTAAAAATGGCATGTAACAGCATAAACATCGGGACGGATTTTTTATGCCACATGTTCGTGTAGTCCGTATGTTCGTATATACATCTTTCTGTATACAGTACTTGTTACGTTTATCAAGACTGGGCAGAATTCTTATTATGTTGATGATTCAAGACCCTTGCCGTACACACCAATACTTATATGCTAGATGATTAACTTCTTCTAATCGATTCCATACCGTTTCTCTCACAATGCAATCGTTTGACCAGAACTCAACTTTATCTTTAAATACAACTATAATTGAACATGCAAGTGCTACTTAGGTGTGTCGTAGTCGAGGAGTTTACACAATTGGCACTCTTGATATCGGTTGCGAACGTCATTCGTTCGAGTCCCGGCATGGCTTTGGTTAACATATTGCTCCGTTTGTCTCATTTTCGCCAGCACAAACGTAGCTAGTTCGCGTATATAGCAGACGGCAATCGGCGGATCAGACGACACTTGATAGTGATTTTGTATGTGAGATTGCTTTGCTAAATATAAAATACAAGAACCTTTTCCATATCTTTAAACTATCATTGATATCTGATAATTAAACAGTTAGTAAAATAAACCTTCCAAACTACATAATACAATGAAATACTTGACTGAAAGTAGGGGATTTTGATGTGGTGCACAATTGCACCCCTCTGTTAATAATCGAATAGTCCATGGTGTTCATGTATATTCATGTTTTTGCTTACCTCGGCAAAATGCTTTCCTATACTAAATGGAAAAATTACGGTGGGGGGTTGGATGAAATGGACATAATGAACAAATCAGAACTGATCTATAATAATTCATGCTTCTTATCCTTCGTGTGCTTGACCTATAACCTTACAATCGCGTGGCGAATTGCGTCCAAAGTTCGACTTGTTGTACATGTGTTATATAGGCAATGGCGAGCTTGCGACCTATTTTGATCAAATTACTGTGGGTGAACTTTCAAAAGTCAATGGGACATGAGGGTTCCAATGAAAGAGCTAGTGATAACGTACGTCGGGGTGGATGTGCTTTTCGTTTAAACAAAAAAAAAAGATTTTTTAACGATTTTTGGGGGGGTAAAAGTCCATAGGCTAACGTACAAGTTTCATATGGGTACAAAAGCGTGAATATGTAACACCCCGTTGACTATGAATTCATTCATTGCAATAGGCTTGATACATGTGCCACCCGGTTCTATTAGGCAATGGGTTCAGTATACACACACAAATAATATGTATTATATACCTCTCTACCTGTCGCTTCTTCTATTTTGTAATACTAGATGGATTTTCTCCACACACAAAGCCCTATCTGCTGTTGTGCCACAAGGAACCGTCCTCGGACCCTTGCTGTTAATTATGTTTATAGAAGATCTCGTTTCTCATCTGGAAAATGACCTGATGTGGTCACCACAAACACCATTACCTGGACTCCCTACATCACCAGTCTTTTCAAGAAGACAGCAAAGCGGCTCAATATCTGAAACAGGTCAAGGGACCTTCTTCCATTCAAGGCCAGAATCACCATCTAAGAGGCCTGCATAGAACCACTCATGGACTATATGTCTCCCATTCGGGGTGGAGCGGGCAGACTGCAGCAGATAGCTTTGCGCCTTCTGCGACTCGACGACCCAATAGGTGTTGGGATCAACCTGTTGGAGCAAAAAGGAATTATGTTGGGAATCTATTTTTGTTTTACAGATACCTTTTTCTCAAGCCTGCCATTGAGCTTGGTAGTATTCTTCCTCCAGTGTAATCCAGTCAGACGAGATTTCTGTGACTGCACATCCGTAATGTTTAGCCATCCACATTTCTCGTATTTAGCTTCATAACTATGCTTATACACCAAGAGTATCGTGATTATATTGAACTGCCTCCCAGCTTATATCTTCCCCCTGCACCAAACATGGATATATTAAAAAAAAGATGTCAATGAATATCTAATTTCTAAAATAGAATCTTTTGATGCCATAAATTTGTACATTTAATTAATTTTTTCTATTTTAATTACAATGAAATGGAATTTAACTTCGGCATTGGTAACGGGGCGCTTTTCATCAGCTTTGATGGCAACAACAGATCCTGCAACTTGTTGTAAACAAATTCACAAACAATAATAAGTCAGCAATTGCCGAAGTGAAATAACAATGCGTATGGTATTTTAACCCACATTCCTTGCTTCAGCCTTGGCAAAACTTAATTAGAGGGCTGCTGCCCAGTCATCAGCAACAGCAGAGTTTCATTAGACAGAATATTAGTTACCCTTTAAAATGAAGTTGAATTCAATTTCAATTCAATATTATTTCTGTTTTGAACAAAACATTACAAATCAATTATAATCATTTAAAAAAGTTAAGGAATGCATAATGGAAACAGTCACGCATTCAAAGTCACGCATGTTATAATTTGTTTAGAGGGGATCTATCAAAGTTGGGCTGTTCTTTGTGTACGCACTGTATATAAATGTAATAATATGCGCTAAAACAGAAGAAAGGGATAATGATCATTCCCTTGTCAGAGATCATGCTCACATTTTTTTTCTGCCCGTCATTGACAGATTCAGATCACAAAAAGTAGTTACTGTACTTTATTTTTCTGAATTGAAATTTGCTCAAAAAAATTATTTTACTGTGACAGTCCCGTGTAATACCCCTAAAACCAAAACCGAACTAGCATTCAGAACCCTGTTTTCTCACGTACAGTTATGTGAGGAAATCTCAAAGTACTCATTTTGTTCAGTGACGTCGGCAAATTAAATTCTCGGGGGCCGCCCCCTCCCACATGAATCTGCCAGCTACGCCAGTGGCTAAACTAGACACAATATACATAAAAGCCACTCATGAGACTCGTTGATCGTCCTTGACCGTGGCTGAAGGGCAAAAAGAGAGAGTCGTACAACTACAAGATAGAATCCCTTTTGGCTTGTCTCACTGCTATAACATAGGTCAGGGATGCCACCTCCCTGCATATGGCGTAGGTTTTAAAGCGAAGGACATGATCGAGTAAAAGGGGTGGGAATTTAAGAGTTTAAAAATGGAATAATCACTATTGAGATGCCCTAACAATTATTTTCACAAGCTATTTGGACTGGTAACGAATTTGGAGCCATTTTTTCCGAACGTCTTTGGATGTTTATCAGTATGGTAAAGTAAATGCGCTGTTTTATTAATAGAGTATTATATTAGCAAATGTATGTACGAAATTCATTTGTGTCGGATAAGGCAGTAGCGAGCAAGCTGTCGTGTCTTCGTTAATGAAATTTGTTTAATATTAATTAAACATTATCTTTCAATATTGTATAACTATGTTTAACGGACGTCCATCTATCTTCGTTTAATAAGATATTTTATAAACTCACAAAAGTACCTTCCTTTGAATTAGGACTTTCCTCTCTCTCTCTCTCTCTGTCTCTGTCTCTCTCTTGGTATGTCACTTTCTCTCTCTTTTTCTACCTCACTCCCCCTCCTCTCTTGCGCGTTCTCCCTCTCTCTCTCTCCCTCTCTCTCTCTCTCTCTCTCTTTCTCCGCTCCCCCCCCCCCATTCCACCCCATTTGTTTATATCTCTCTTTCTTGCTTGTCCCCAAATATCGTAATGTTTCATTTTATCCAAAATAGTATTGGTGCTATAAACTTAAGAGGGTTAGATTGGCATGCCCTGTGGTACAAACATTTTTTCTAGACTGTTATTTTTAACTTCAGTTCGATAATGATATTTATATTGCAATTCTTAACACCTCCTATAACGAATTTCGAGAAATACATTTTGCAATAAATTGCAATTTGGTACTTACTACGAAAACAATATATCGGAGCGGATTTCTGGTCAATAAGTATTGCAATCAAGCACAGGCAATCTCGGTTCGGCTGATGAGATATTGCTTTCAGACCTCGGGGGCGTTTCACTTCAAATAAACAGAATAATAAACAAGGAAAGATTCATGAACCTCTACAAAAGTACAAGTTTTACATTGTACGGCAATTCCGCCCGTCTTCGATGTCCAGTGCCAATCATATACTGCAAAGGAAAACCTGTCAGATTTTGAGATATTAATAATTTCATTCGCGCCACGTCCACTAGCTAGAAAGGGTGGATGAACTTTTGTGCACGTATGAAGGTGCGATATCCGATATGTCGTTTATTTGTCTGGAAGGGACATACTATACTAATGATATCTGGGGGAGAGTCTGTATGTGTCTACAATAGTGGCACTTCTATTGATAAATGTATGTGAATCCCCCTCCCCCACCCCCACCATCGTTCTTGTATTGCGTGAATTGCATTGCTTTGATCTGCACTGCTTTGCTTTGCTTTGTCTTGCTTTACTTTGCTTTGCTTTTCTCTGCTCTGCTTTGATTTGCGTTGCTCTGCTTGGCTCTGTTCTACTCTGCTTTGCTCGTTTTGCTTTGCTTTGCTTTCCTTTTGCCTTGCTCAATTTTTTTTTCATTCTATTTGATGTAGGGAAATTCCTGAACCTGCATGCAAAGTTAGATTTATTTAATTAGCCTTTTTTTGTAATACCAAACTCGCTATTTTACTCGTTACGTCTGTCTGTCTGTCTGTCTCTGTTAGTTGATGTTTGTTTTTTCTTTTATGGGGCAATTTTCCTCGGGGGTGGTTCGTCCTCCGGGATAATTGTCTAGGAGGTGGTTGTTCTAGGGGAAGTTATCTTTAGAGGTTAATTGTCTGCTGGTAATTGCACGAGGTAAATTATCCAGGCGGTTATTTTCCCGATTCGGAGGAAAACAATTATGTTCGTTTAAAAAAAATATTTTTAAAAAAATCTAGAAAAATTCAACTCTGCTCTTTTAAGAATTATGCCTCGGCCTCTTATGCAATATCCCTTAAAGCCCAAGTCCACTCCATAAATAACTTACTTTCAATAGAACCAGAGAAATCAGACAAACCAATACAAAAAAGTTTGAGCAAAATCGGATAACTAATAAGAAAGTTATGAATTTTTAATCACATGAAAAACTTTGAAAATCACTACACAAATTGGCAACTCACTCATGAGTCTATGACGTATGGTCCTCACTATCCACTTATTATTTTCTTTATATTGATAATATAAATTTCCTATTTTCATCCTAAAAATCTTATTTCTTCACACCAGTATCCAAGTTAGATTTTTAGTAATATGTTTTTGTGTGGATGCACAAATAAAGAGTAATTTTTGTCTAGTTAAATCATGAAAAATTGAATTTTGATAAACTATTTATATAAAAATCAATAATTATGAATATACAATATTCAGAAAATAGTATCAATTTTTCAAAATTCATAAAAGTTTTTGGGAAATGTCATGCACGCAATATGATACAAATCATATAACCTGGGCAAAGGCATGGGAAATCTAGTTTTGGGGGATAAAAAGGGAAATTAATGGGATTAAACTATGTAAAGCAATTGATAAGTTGTGAGGACATGACGTCACAAACTGATAACCATCTTGGCAATTTGTGTTGTGAATCTCATTGTTTCATAGTTTTACATACTTTTTCAAAAATTCATAACTTTCTTATTAGTTATTCGATTTTGCTCAAACTTTTTTTGATTGGTTTATCTGATTTTTCTGCTTTTATTAAAAGTAAATTATTTTTCGAGTGGACTTGTCCTTTAAGTGTAATGTTTCTCATATGACATGACTGTTGACCTGATAACCCAAAATCCTCTTGAGATTATTCATTCCTCCGAACGTTGATGAAAGTGAGATATTTACCTAAGATAGCCTTGAACCCGTTCCCTCATCATCAAAGCTATCGAAAATGATTGCGTGTAAAGTGCTTTACATGTTCATGGCCTTTCGACCTTTGACCTTGGTCACAATTGACCAATTTTCAAACTTAACCTGTGCCTTCAACAGATTTTGTGATCCTACCTCAAAGTTATATAGCGAGTACAGCATGGATGTTTACGACAACGAAGCCGGAACATACGACACCAAATTAAGTCTCGCTCGCTCCGAGATGAAAATATGGCCAGGAACATGGATGAATAAATCATATGTTAGCACGCCTTCCTGGAAAGTACTAAATTGCCCATTATTTCAATGCAATTCCTGAAAGACCAACGTGCTGCTGCTTATCAAATAAATGCAAAGACACTTCACAACCATGAAATAAATGCCATCGGAAATGGTTCAGTCGATATTCAAAATCAAGGCGAAACAAAGTAAAGGAATACAGGATTGTGTTAATGGTCAAACCTGCTTTCGATTCACATCAAAGGGACAACAATTTTCCAAAGATTCGATCGATACGTTCGAAAACATGAAAGGCCTGAAAAAGGGCCGGTTTTGTTTTGTGCGATATTTATGGCGCTCCATCACTGGTGTTTCGTTGCACGATCAATTACATCATACCCGCGGTACAGTACGTGGCGGAAACGTGCAACGTTTTGCGAAGGAAATCTGAAATATGAGAACAAGAGTAAAATACTTCTCGTTCACATGAGTTCTGAGTTCAAATGGTTCTAAGTTTTGAAATTTGTAGTAATTTATCTTATCTTCAAAAGAGGTTCCGGAGAAACTTGGTCATAACGAATTTAAGCGAAGCACGTGCAGAATAAACGCTTGAACCCCATAGCCCCCGACAGGCGCGGATCCAGGATTTCTTAGGGGAGGGGGCCCAATTTTTTTTTTTTTTTTTTGCTCCCGAAAATTTGAAAATCGCGCCGGCGCTCAGTGGGGGGGGGGGGGGGGTGGTAGTGTGCACTTTTTTTTTTTTTTTGGTCCTCGAAAATTTTAAAATTTGCACCCCCCCCCCCCCCCCCTTGAGCGCCAGGGGGGGGGGGGGCCAACCCCCAAAAAAGGTAAAAATCGCGTGATTTTACATGATTTTTTTTCTCAAGGGGGGGGCCCGGGCCCCCCCCCCCCCCCCCCCCCTGGATCCGCCACTGGCCCCCGAACCCCTCGAAAAAGGCGCCTGCAATAGCCATAAATATCTGTTTGACGTCATAATCAATCATTTCTCATATTGGCGCGACATTCAGGTGAAAGATAACAGCACATATTGGAACTATTATGTTGCCACAGAAATGTTGAATCTTAGGGTATATCCTATCTCAAACTAACGATTGGTGACGTATTGAATAACTTCCTAACGAAATACGAGGAAAATTAGAGTATTGCCTTATTTGGATGTAAGGAAAATATACATTACATCATTTTCTCGTCCTCTTCATCAACCCTCCCACACCCCTTTTCCTCTTTCCACCTCCCTCTCCCTCTTTCTCTCTCACTTGATAAACTATTCTTTTTTGTTTGTTTACATATTCCGTTCTTTACATCATGACCGTTTCCTGTCATATTTTTTACATCATATATTCAAGCGTCCACATTCGTATTTGATTTATTTTGCGTGTCAATATAAACTCCTCTCTATCTCTCTTTCTCTTTCACTGGATAAACTATTCTTTTGTGTTTGTTTACTTATTCCATTCTTGATATCATGACTGGTTTCAGTCATATTCTTTACATCATATTACATTTAAAATATATTCATGCGTCCACATTCTTATTTGATTTATTTAGCTTGTCAATATAAACAATCATACAAATAATAATACGACTTATTCAATGTCGCCATCTTTTTACTATGAGTCGGATTACGCGAGCTTTGCACAAAATACGACACAAGCCGCGTTATTCCTATTTGCGTGTCAATATAAACAATCATACAAATAATAATACGACTTATCTGATGTCGCCATCCTTTTACCATGCGTCGGTTTACGCGAGCTCTGCACAAAATTCGACACAAGACGCTTACAGTTGATTTCACATCCGCCCCCTCCCCCCATTCACCTTCATGACACAGTCGAGACGGTAAAGTAATAATGTTAAGCCGCGCATGGCTGTAAAATGGTCCCATGGCGCCAGGTAATAGATCAATAACATTAACTTTAACGACTGATCATCTATTAGTATTTAGTATTCATATCGTTTTCTGTTTTTTCTTAAACATGGAATTCGGAACACGTCTCAGAAATCACGGCTTGCGCACACACCGGCGCATACCGTAATGAGTCATAAGGCATTTCGATTTGTCCAGTCAGCGTTGATTAGTATTCTTTTAGTATTCTTGATTAGGTGATCGCCTGACAGGCTGACCCTCTTCAAGCTCTGTCTTATTTTGCTTACTATTTCCTCACTTTTGATAGAGGCATCATCAATTTAGTACTAGTCTGTTTGTTTTAACACCGGGATTAATCTGGACCAATTTCAGACAGTTTATCTTGATATTGAGTGAAAGGAGAGTGGACATAGATTTGCAGTTTGGATTGCATGAAGTTACAAGTTGAACTATATATGTCCACCATTCTGCATGTATGCAGTGAAGTTCACTCAAGCAGCCTCTCTATTGTCCTCATGAATGGTCACTTGGATCTACAATGGAGCTGGTCAAGCTGATCACTTTTGTACTCTTTGTATCTACCCTGGGAAGAAGTGCATTCACTGGGCACTGTACTTTCAACAGTGGCTTGTTAAGTGGTGTACAGTACAAGCTAATGTAGGGTTGCGGTTCTAACAGTAATTCCTAACACTCTTAACACAGAGGCAGCCCAGCAGACATGTTCTAGGATTGATAACTACTGGCTAACTGACCAGGTTTTAATGTAGCAAAGCATAACAGCATTCTATCTAGCATTCCACATACATTCCATGCAAAGTAGAAGAAACCAATAAATATTCATAATAGTCCCATACAAGTATAAATCAACATCACAAAGTATTCTTGAATATTCAAACATAAACAAAGGGTATATATTGAATATTCATAGTATATGTAAATTATACTATAAGCTTGACTGCATCAGGTGAACATTGAAACCAATGAGAGAGAGAGAGATAGACAGATGAAAGGATGGTGGATGAAAAGGGTGAATGTGAATGAGGGCTGACCTATTAATATGAAAGGGATGAATCATGGATATGAGGGGGAGTTTTAGAAGTTCAAAATAAATCCCTACAAACTAGTCTTCCTCTTACAGAAAAATGTCCTCATTTTATAAGGCATTGTCCTTTCTTTGATTACCGAAACATCTAACACATTAAACATCTTCCAAAATGATATGTTCTATCCTTTCCTCTTGTAAACAGAGAATCACTATCAATATATCCGTTTTTTTTCCTTTAAAAGAAAAACAAACTACCTGTAAGCATATATATATACAATTGTACAAAACAAATGAATTTTACTAGTATATAAATGAATTATGACTCATGACTCAAATGTACAGAGTATTACATACATGTATAAGCTGAAGAAAAAAAAAATCTGTAAAAAAACACATGATTTTATATATATCTGAGCTTTCTCGCTTCTAATCTGTTTCACTTTTATCTCGAGGAAACACTTCCAGATTTCAATGGTAAAATTAAACAACTATAAACACGGTGTATTTGCCTTTCCAAAAATAAACACAATCGATACACAAAGTTGTAGCAATCCTAACAAAATACTTTTTATTTAAATGCTGTTTCCTTTGCTTCTAAAGTCAAACAAAGTTTCAAATTTGTTATACCTTCATGCACTATCTTGAGCGAACAATAAGGGAATCTAATCATTAGAGGTGAATACCTTTGAAAAAATAAAAAATTGTTGTACCTTCGAAAAATGAACAATTGTATCACTTAATAAAAATACCTTCAAAAAAAAAAAAAAATTATGCTTGTACCCTCGAAAAATGAAAAATCCTATCACTTGAAAATAGAAATTTTTCTGTTTATAGAAGTTACATGAGTATATTTAATTACATAATATCCATAACACATGATTATATCACTATCGTAATATCTAAACATATTGTATCACATGCATTCATTTTAAGTTTTCTACAGCATCCTTGCTTTGATGAGCAAAATGACTCCTGAAAAGAATAAAACATTTCCAACTGAGATTGAGCCAGCGCCTGCTTTGTCATTTGTAACTTGCAAGATTTAAAAAAAAATAACTATCAGTTCGAACATATTGTACACTTCAATAACATGTTACTTTTGAATGTACATAATGTGTGAAAAGTGGTTACATTCAATTGTAATATTCTTATTTTATTTTCTACAAAACTATTGTGATCGACTAAACAAAATACAAACATATCTTAACAAGAAGACTAGAATTAATCTCTTTTTTTCTTTTCCTCCTTTTGAACTACCAAAATAACGATATACATGTATCTCTGTTGACAATCAATACTTCCCCATTTACCATGTCAATACGCATGCAAAATGAAGGAAATCCATATTTGTTCCTGGTTTTGTCTTTACTTCAAGAATCTCAAACGCTATGAATACAAACAAAGAAAATATTCCAATTTAGCATTACCATCACTAGAAATCTAACGAAAAAAAAAAAAAAATCTTTTGTAAAAACGTATCTTGCAAAAGTTGCAATATATGAACATGAACAATATACCAATCTATTTTGGATCTTTCCCCAAATTGTTAACAATCAATGGTCCATATGATGTACAGTGTATTAATCATTAATAATACACACACAAATTTAATTCACATGTAGCAGTTCTGTAATTAAACAAAAAAATCGCGAGAAATGTAGAAGGAAGTACAGTCCATTTCAATAACGCTCGAAATTCTCAGTCCATAACCCATGTTCATGTCCATGTTCTGACCCGTACAGAACTCATGAAATTCAGTCCATTCAATATCAAAACCGCTCAAAATCGTTGCTGAGACTATAAAGTCAAATATATATGTTGAACAGTCCACCTTAAAGCTCATGAGAAGTTGAGTTTGAATGTCTCTGTCATTCATAATCACAGTCCAATCAAATATTGTAATTTGCCATAACCGAAAGTTGACAGTTGAAACGTTCTTTCCTTCTGACGGAAATGTCGACTTCAGACCAATGAAATGTCCAATACTACGCAATATCGAAAAATAGTCACATTTGGTAATCGCTATACTTCTGCGGTTTGTGGACGCGTCTACCAGAGCGAGTTTGAGTTAACTGCGTTGTGGTGTCCTCTTGCGTCGTGGTGTCTTCTTGCATAGTGCGGGGTGTACGGTGGTTCGCTGATGCACCAGTTGATGGTTGAGTGGTGTGTCGCTGGTCGTTGACCTCGGGGTTGACAACAGGGTAGACATCGGGGTTGACATCGGGGTTGACATCGGGGATGACATCGGGGATGACATCGGGATCGACATCGGGGTTGACATCGGGGTTGACATCAGGGTTTTCTCTAGAGGGCCCTGGTCTATGGAAATGGTCTGGGGAGTTAACCTGTCGCTCTCGAGTCTGTCGCTGCAATGATTGAGTTGATGACTGACCATTAGACGCCTCTGACCAAGATGGCTGGTCAGAATTGCCTAACTCAGAGTGGATTGGTTGTTGACCTGCTGGAACCTGGAGGTCTTCTGGCGGCCGGAACTGATTAGCTTGTGTTGGAGTGTTAGTTGACCATGGCATCTCTATTGAAGAGTGAGATGCCAAATGAGATGAAGGAGTTATGTCAGGCCTTGCCTGATTACTTGAAGGAGTACTTGAGGAAGGAGGGATAACTTCAGGTCTTTTCTGACTACCTGAAGGAGGACGTGAAGTTGAAGGTCCTTTCCCTTGTAGAAAAGCTCTAGATCTGAAGAGTTTGAGTCTGTTGTGATGAACCAGTTTCTTTGCACCTTCATTATGAATGTCGGCTATCAGATAGTTAAGTTTATCTGGTGAGGATGAGACGATGATGAAAGGTCCCTTCCAGTTGGGCTCCAGTTTGCGTCTAGCATTGACGGGATTGTGTAACCAAACTAGATCTCCTGGTGCATACTTGATGGTCCTAGTTGAGGCATCATAGTCCTTTTTCTGCCTGAGTTGAGCTTGTTCTGCCTTCTGTCTGGTATGTTGGAAAGCCTGTCTTAGCCGGGAACACACATCAGTGACATACTCTTGAGGAGAATCGTATGACTGAGTCATGATAGGACAAGTGACACTAGCTGGGGTCCTTGCTTCACGACCATGCATGATGAAATAGGGTGTCATGCCAGTGCTTGTATGGACACTAGTGTTGTAGGCTAGCTGCAATTGATGTATGTGCTTGTCCCAGTCACCTCCTTGGTCTGCTATGTACTTAGCAAGTTGTTCTTTGATAACTCTATTCGCTCTTTCAACGATGCCAGCTCCCTGTGGGTGGTAAGGGGATGATCGAGATTTGCGAATGCCGAGCCTCTTGCAGAGATCCTGGACTAGTCTGGATTCAAATTGTCTTCCTTGGTCTGTATGTAGTGACTCAGGAACTCCATGCTCCTTGATGTATTCTTCGAATAAGTGTCCAGCCACAGTCTGGGCGGTCTGGTCTCGCATGGGATAAATGTTGGTGTATTTACTAAAGTGATCAACAACAACCAAAATATAGTGGTACCCGCTTCTGGAAGTAGGCAGCTCGGCTATATCAGCGAAAACCATTTGAAGAGGGTGATCGGTCTTTATGCTCTGGAGTGGAGCTTGGTGCTTAGGACTTGGAGATCTAATCGACTCACAGGCAGGACAAGTTCTGCAGTAGTCGGTTATATCCCTGTGCATGAATGGCCAAAAGCACATAGATTCAGCCCTGTGTAGTGTGCGTTGAACCCCGAAGTGTCCAGAGGATGGATTACCATGTATCTCTTGCAAGACTTGAGGGATAAGAGATTCTGGCACAACTACCTGAAGAGAGGACGAACCTGAGTTGTCTTGTCGTCGTCGGTACAAGAGATCATTCTCAAGCACAAGACGAGGGAGTTGCCATAGGAGACGTCGTAGACGAGGTGATTGTCGTCGAACTTCTCTCACTGTTGGATGACGTACTTCCTTGATGTACTTGATTAAACTCTGAATGTCTTTGTCGTGTTGCTGATGATATTGTAAATCAGCATGATGGTTAGCGAGGATAAAGTTCTCCGGAGCTTTATCAGCCATTGAGTTGGATGACTTTGGAACGGTTGATCCCTGGACTGGTTGAGTGGTAGAGGAGCGTGTGTTCACCATACTAACAGGGTGTGTAACATCTTCCGGCATGCGTGACATCGCATCAGCGTTTTGATGTGAAGTGCCCTTCTTGTGAGTTATGGTGAAAGAATATGCATTCAACTCAACAATCCATCTTGCTCTCCGTCCTGTCGCATCGTCTTGGATAGGCACACTATTGTAACCCAACAGAGGGCGATGGTCAGTGAGAATGTTAAACTCTTGGCCCCTAAGATAATGTCTGAAATGGCGGATTGACGAGATAACTGCCCACAGTTCCCTATCGTAGGTAGACCATCTACGCTGGGACTCAGTAAGCTTCCGACTGTAGAAAGCAACCACTCGGTCATTACCATCTTGCAACTGAGAGAGTACGGCTCCAATAGCATCTTGTGAAGCATCAGTGGCTAAGCTAAACTTGTTGTTGAAGTCTGGGTATGCAAGGATTGGTGGGCTTGTGAGAGCCGACTTCAGTTGGTTGAAGGCTTCCTCGCAATCATCAGTCCAGATGAATTTCTTGCCTTTATGAGTCAAGTCAGTGAGTGGAGATGCTACTTGAGCAAAACTTGGCATAAACCGACGATAGTAGGAGGCAAGTCCTAGAAATGCTCTCACTTGGGTTGGAGTCTTAGGTTGAGGCCAGGATGAGACTTTCTTGGTGTTGACTGGATCGGGGCGAACTCCAGTAGTACTGATCACATGTCCCAGATAGGTTACTTCCTTTCGAAAGAATTGGCATTTCGAAGGTTTCAGCTTGAGATTGGCTTCTCGGAATCGTTGTAAGACTCCCCTGAGATTGTGTAGGTGATCTTGAAATGTCTTGCCGAGTATAATGCAATCATCTAAGTAGATAAGACATGTTGACCAATGGAGACCATGGAGTACGGCTTCCATTACTCGCTGGAACGTCATTGGCGCGTTGACTAAACCAAATGGCATTACCTTAAACTGATAGAGGCCAGTTCCAGTTGTAAATGCGGTCTTCTCCTTGTCTTTCGGATCCAAAGGGATCTGCCAATAGCCTGAAGATAGGTCAATTACACTGAAGTAGGACGAGGAGGACAAAGCATCGATTGAATCATCCTGTCGTGGAATTGGATGCGAATCCCGTACCGTAACAGCATTCAAAGCTCTGTAGTCAACACAAAACCTGTAAGTCTTGTCCTTCTTTCGCACCATAACGATGGGGCTTGCCCATGGACTAAAACTTTCCTCGATGATGTCTCGACGAAGTAGCTCATCAACCTGGTTCTGGATCTCGACTCTCATAGTCGGTGAAGTCCTGTATGCCCTTTTACGAGTTGGTGTCTCTGTTGATGTAGTGATGTCATGGTAGGCGAGTTTAGTCTGTCCAATATCCTCGGATGTGCTGCTGAAAACATCAGAGTATGAATTGAGTAGACTTTCAGCACACTCATACTCGGTCTTGGACAGACTAGAAGTAGGAAGCATCAACGAAGCTTGAAAAGACGAACTTTTCTGTGTGCCAGCTACAATACTGTCGATGATTTCATATTCTTCCTCATCGTCCCCAGTAGTAGAATAGAACTGCCCAAGGGTGGTGTCTGCAGATAATTGTACTGTCTCAGATGAAGGGTTGATCAGCCTGAGTAAGATGATACCATCTTGCGGTCGAGATAGAGACCTTGCACCTGCTACATGGAGATGTTCATGGATGGAAGGCTCAAAGATTCCATCGTAGTCTTGTGGAATCACATCAGGCTGAGGGGGAATAAGGCGGCCTTGGACATGTACCTCACTCATTCCAGGAAGAGTTGCCTTTCCTATCAGCGAAACATTGCACTTGAGTGGTACTTGACATTGACGACGGTCGACCAGTGGAATACTCATACCAGGCATAGTGAATGTCGTAGTAGATAGAGTGGCATCATGTTTGAACATGAAATCCCAACCAAGGACGAAAGGATGAGTTATGTTCCTTGCAACATTGAACATATGTCTGGTTGTTTTGTTACCAAGATGGATGGTGGGAGAGGTTGTGCCAATGATGTCAATGCCTTCTCTGGTTATCGTTGAAGCCAGAGTTGTCGACTTCTGTAATATACTTCGCTGGCTTTCTGGGATTGAGTAGTAGAAATCTGCACTCATCAGTGATATAAATGAACCACTGTCAATAAAAGCCAAAATATATGAGTTGTCAACGATTGCTGGAATATATGGTGGCGGAGGTGAAGGAGAAGAATGATCATTAACGGCCGAAGTAGATGGAGAATGAGATTGGTTTTCAGTTTGAGTCTGTTTGGTCAAGAGTGGAGAAGTTGATGAGTGACTCTCCTCACCAACTACCAGTAGTTTCCCTGGTCATCGAAACGAACTTGTCTGTGTTGTCTGTGTTGTTCACTGTCCAACTGATGATAGGGGGTATCTCTTGCACCAGACGGGTGGCGGTTGTCAGAACGTGAAGACTGCCAGTTAGCTTGGTTTGAGTACCTTGACTGTTGTGGGCTAGCAGATCTACCATCATCGTATGCATTACGCCTGGGTGGGGTTGACCCGCGAAGTGTGCGATGATGCGTAGGGCTCTGTGTGCGGTGGTGACGTAGGGGGCTGGGCGACCTGAAGCGTCGTTGATGTGGTTGGTATGGGCTAGGCGATCGAGATGGTTGGCGCCAATGATCATCTGAATATCGGCGATTTGATCGAGACGGGTGGTCATAAGGACTTGGTGATCTCGACGGTTGGAGACGACGATCAGAGAATTGAGGTCTAGGTGTAGAGTTGCGTTTCTCCAACTTGAGTTCTAGCTCATCTAAACGCTGTAAAACCTTCTCAAGCGTCGCCGAGGTGGCATCCCTCTTCGGAGAAGTTGACGCAATGGTAAAGTCTGTTGCCACTGAAGGTTGCCCCAACCGATTCGCTCTTTCCACTCGCACCGCCACATCCAGCGCCTCGCTAAACGACGTCGCACCCATCTCGTGTATTCTTATCTGCAGGGGTTTGTCAATACCGGCGAGAAATCTGCGAAATTTCTCTCCATCCTTTCCTGCAGTGTCATAATTAGGGAAAGCTTCCTCCACTAGTGTCGTAATTGCTGCCGCAAAAACTTCCAAAACCTCATTCTGTTGCCGCTTCCGAGCATCGATACATGACTTGAACGTGGTCAAATAATTAGTATTCCCAAAAACAGCAGAAAGTTTCTTTCTAACCACACTGTAATCTTGTTGTTCTGTGCTCGGAATACTCTCCCAAACTGTGAATGCCGCACCCGCTAGTCTGGATGGGAGGATGAGATGCAGTTTTCTTTCTGTCTGGGGAAGAACTTCAACCGCTACTTCCAGCCTTCGTACCCACTGCCCAAAATTCCTACCGTCTTCTCCAGTGAAGACCTCAGGGAGGTCTAGACGAAATGTACTCATGATACCTAAAATCCGTAATACGTGAAAGTCAGTCTTGAATTGCAAGCATTGGTAAACCTGAAATTGCAAGAACACATCTAACCCACTATGAAATGTGTTGAGTCCATACAGGTTTCACACTAAAAAACATGGATCCAAATACACTGATTCACTCAGATATTTCACTAACTTCAGATGATGCATGTAGAAGAATTCGCGAAAAAGGAAGAATTCTACTGAAGCAGGATGAAAAATAACATTGGCAGGAGCACAGTAGAAACAGCGCCTTTCGAAAAGGGTGAACTAAATTACCTGAAGTAGGAAGCAAATTCACGAAGCAGGGCGTAACTGTATCAATCGAAGCAGGATGAAAAGACAACCAAAACCTTGACTATCAGCCGCCGCTGGATGAAGCTGCCTGAAGCTCTGGGGAAGAAGAGGCTAGAAAAACACCGCTGCCACCAATGTAGGGTTGCGGTTCTAACAGTAATTCCTAACACTCTTAACACAGAGGCAGCCCAGCAGACATGTTCTAGGATTGATAACTACTGGCTAACTGACCAGGTTTTAATGTAGCAAAGCATAACAGCATTCTATCTAGCATTCCACATACATTCCATGCAAAGTAGAAGAAACCAATAAATATTCATAATAGTCCCATACAAGTATAAATCAACATCACAAAGTATTCTTGAATATTCAAACATAAACAAAGGGTATATATTGAATATTCATAGTATATGTAAATTATACTATAAGCTTGACTGCATCAGGTGAACATTGAAACCAATGAGAGAGAGAGAGATAGACAGATGAAAGGATGGTGGATGAAAAGGGTGAATGTGAATGAGGGCTGACCTATTAATATGAAAGGGATGAATCATGGATATGAGGGGGAGTTTTAGAAGTTCAAAATAAATCCCTACACTAAAACTAAAGCCCCTGAAATTTCTGGGAAGTCGCCTTGCATACTATGCAAATACTACATCAACTCTTCAGCTTCAACTGTTGATAGCGGGTGACGTGAACCCGAACCCTGGGCCTATTAGCAATGACTTGACCTTGGAAAAGCAGAACCATGCATCAACTACCTTACCTCCACACAACTCGAGAAAATACAGCAGGTATGAACTTCTACAGCTTAATGTACCTGAACAACAGAGAACTGAACTCCAGAGAGAGGTAAGAGAGAACATTTGCTGTCTTGGTATTGAGAGAAGAAATGAGAGGAGAAAATGGAAGAGCCACAGAGGAAAAAGGGCGGGAAGGAGAAAGCAGAGACCTATCCCAGTACGTATTACAACATGTAACCGATCTTCTTTGAACAATGCTCTGAAACCGGGAACTCATCATCAGAGTAACCTGATCAGTGTTCCAAGATTAAAAACTAACATTTCTTCTAGCACAAAACTGTGTCTGTGGAATGCTCGTTCCCTTAGAAATAAAGTTCATCTTATTTGTGATTATATTCTTGAACATGACCTTGACATACTGATCATTACAGAGTCATGGCTGAAGGAAGACGATCAAGTCGTCATTGGAGAATGCACACCACCGGGTTACACGTTTCATAGTTCACCTCGAAAAACTGGTCATGGAGGAGGTATCGCAGTCCTCTTTAAGTCAGAGCTTAATCTAACTACAAAGCCAGTCTCTAACGTCACAACATTTGAATCCGTTCATGTTATCAGCAGGACATCGACACTTCACATCGTTGTCATCTACCGTCCACCACCTTCGACTGCAAATGGACTAACTGTTCCAGACTTCCTGAATGAGTTTGAGAGTTTTCTAACCGATTTATCAGTCCTTCCAGGCAAATTACTTGTGCTTGGAGACTTCAACTTCCACGTGGATCTACCTGCCAAACCAGACGTCAGTGCCTTTCTTCAAGCGACATCCTCCGCCAGTCTTCATCAGCATGTCATAGGTCCAACTCATTCGCATGGTCACACATTGGACTTGGTATTCACAAGAGAGACGGAATCCTTAATTAAGAAATGTAATATCTATGATGTACAAATGTCTGATCATTTTGTTATTGATGTTCAATTAGACATACCTTTACCGCAACCACAAAAGATTCTCACAATATCTCGAAATTTTAAAGCAATCAACAAGGAAATATTCTTGACAGCTTTGTGTGAGTCAATTTTGGATTTTAACCACCAAGGAGATCCTGAATCTGGGTTCAAGTGGTACAATGAAACTATGCAATCACTTCTGGACGAATCTGCCCCTCCAACCTCAAAAGAACGCCCTGTACGACGAAGGATGCTGTGGTACAACGATGACATTCATTTGGCACGTCGTGAGAAACGTCGAGCAGAACGAAAATGGAAAAAGACTAAATCAGATGTTGATCGAGATGAATTCTTGGACAAACAACGTTATTCATCAAATCTGATTTGTCGCACAAAGATAGCGTATTTTCATAGTACTCTATCCTCGTGTGAAAATAAGGATCTCTACAAGACAGTTGATTATTTGTTGAATAGAAAGATACCATCTCTTCCTGTACACGACTCAGTTGAGACATTATGTAATAACTTTTTAACATTTTTTGGTGATAAAATAAAGAAGATTCAGGGCAGCATTAATGATGAACAGCACATTTCTACATTTGATCCGGATATGTATAATCAAGTGCATGTAAAATCATTTTCGTGTTTAGATCCTACAACTGAAGATGAGTTATTGAAAATTATTCTGGCTTCTCCTAGTAAGTCATGTAGTTTGGATCCCATTCCAACTTGGTTTTTAAAAGAACATGTACATTGTCTTCTTCCTGTATTGACAAATATTGTTAATTCATCATTACAAACAGGTACATTCCCTTCTGCAGCTAGGTCAGCCATAATTAGACCTCTTATCAAGAAGCAAAATCTTGATAAAGACTGCTTGTCAAATTATAGACCTGTGTCAAATTTAAGTTTCTTGGAAAAGCTCATTGAGAAAGTTGCTTGTCGTAGACTCACGGATCACATGAATGAAAATAGATTGTGGGATCCTAACCAATCTGCATATAGACCCTATCATAGTACTGAAAGCGCACTTATCAAAGTAAAAAATGATATTCTGTCTGCTATGGATAAAGGTCGAGTAGTTTTATTGTTGTCATTAGATCTATCAGCAGCCTTCGATACTATTGACCGTCATATTTTAATATGTCGGTTATCAACAAGGCTAGGAATCGAGGGTGCAGCTCTGAGATGGTTTAGGTCATATTTGGAAGACTGGTCCACATGTGTTGAAATTAGGGGGAAACAGTCAGTAGTAGCTTCTAACAAAGTAGGTCTCCCTCAAGGATCTGTATTTGGACCCATAGGATATACTATATATACTTTGCCTGTCCCAGACATCGCTAGACATTATAACGTTTCATATCACACTTACGCTGATGATACACAGTTGTATGTTACATTTAACCCTAAGCAACCTAATGGCTTAAATACTGCATTAAAAACTCTTTCAGATTGTGTCACAGATATAAGTATGTGGATGGGAAGGAATAAGCTTAAACTAAATGAGGAAAAGACAGAGTTTTTGGTAATCGGCTCCAAACACAACTTGGGAAACATTAATGATGTTAATCTTACATTCGGAACCACCCAGATTGCACCATCTACATCGGTCAAGAACCTTGGTGTCATTTTTGATTGCAATATGTCCATGTCTAACCAAATAGACCAGCTTTGTAAATCTGTACGATATCAGTTGAAGAATGTATCACAGATTAGGAAGTATGTATCTGAAGATGCATGTCATCATGTGATTCGCAGCCATGTTCTTTCCCGGTTGGATTATTGTAACGGGTTGCTTACAGAAGTCCCTCAAACATATATAAGAAGACTTCAAAGTTTACAGAACTGGGCGGCTCGTATTATTTTTCGTTTAGACCGTCGTCACGATGCCATGCCTCTACTAACATCCCTTCATTGGTTGCCAATCAAACAGAGGATTGTTTTTAAGATTCTTTTATTTGTATACAAATTTTTTCATGATCAGGCACCAGAGTATTTTAGTGACTGTCTTGAGTTGTATCAACCTGTACGTACAAACCTTCGCTCCAATGCAGACCCATTTCGACTGACATTTCATGTGGCTCGTAGTAAGGCAGGAGATCGCACATTCACTGTTGCAGCAGCTAAGGAGTGGAATAAACTTCCCTCCAGTATCAAAGCTGCTGCATCAGTGGATGTTTTTAAGAAACTCCTTAAAACCTATTTATTTCCTACTTGATTCGCTATTATTTTTGTTTGTTCAATGTTATGTTATGTTATGATTTGTGGTTATTATTGTAAGCGCTGTGATATAGTGTACTATGAATAGCGTAGCTAAATGCCTAATAATAATAATAATAATAATAATTCATGGCTGGATGTTTTATGTTACCCTATATTCTTATACGATCTCTCTCCCTTTGCCCCCTATACCCCCTTCCCCTATCTTTCTCTCCCCCACCCCCCTCTCTCTATCAATCTAGCAATGCTCTAGTTATCTATGATAGCCAACTCTCTCTATTTCTGTCTCTCTCTCTGTGTCTTCAAATCTCTCACTACTCGTTTCAGCTGTTTCCAGTCATATGAAAAACAAACATTTCTAAAGAACCTTCTTACTTATGATCTTCTAGCCACACTGATCTAAAGAGAACGAGAAAGTTCATAAACTGCTTTCCATCTCAATAGCTGAAACACGATCTACTTAAGTGCAGTGTAAGTGAAATTGCAATACCCTTTGGATTTGCCTATATCGAAATAGTTTTCGGATTGGTATTATGTTAGTGTTGTGTTCGCACGTTTCAACGGGTGGGGCACAAAACTTTCTAAATTGACATAGGCTGAAATATTTAATTTTTTGCAACTCAACACCAACCTTCTCTTTGATAACACAACATGTACTTCTGTGCAAATACCTTTAACTGATTAACGGGCTGATTTTCACGAATAAGAGCGGTATTTGCAAAATACCCTTAGGAAATTCTAATATGTTACAACATAGCAAACTTTCATAACAATAAATTACTCAACAGACACTTCCGCCATATTCAATTGCTAGTCCCAGAAACATTGCGGAATATTATTAATGTCTGGCACGGGAAAACTACAATTTTAACGGTTAAAGCTCTTTTTCCAGCTAATAAAACAAAAAAGATTAATGGGATTATTATGTACAGAATTACAGTTTGTCTACAGAATAATTTTAATGACTACCCAAGGGGCCGTTCACATCCGGAGTTAGTACCTATCTGTCAAGAGATGCCTTTGGGTATTTGTATGCATGTAATAAGATTATTATTTTGTCTGCTATGCAATGGCATTATTATTATTGTAACCACATTTCGTCCCGCATTTCGCATCCCAGAGAGACGATGTAACTTTATGGTTATTTTGCAATCAAATCAAATCAAAGCAAAGGAGTAATTACACTTGATTAAGCATTCATCAACAAAGAGTCTTGTGATTTTCTTGTCATGTCGAGTTGCTTCAACTTCGAAATTTGAATTAAACGATAATCATTTACATAATTTTTCCGGCGCCAGCCTTCAAATTATTTAACCAAATTATCTGTTTTACGTTGAAAAATGCAAATTTTGACATTCAACTCCGGAAACCTGTCTGCTCTACTCGGCATCGATAAAACTAGAATATGGTCATTTCAATTAACTTTTGTCATTTTTATATAGTTGATGGAAAGAGTTTGTGCAGTCATTGTCAAAAAAATACACATCCTCAAATCCTGAGTACCATAATGTAAGCTTTAATAATATAATTTAAAAGTATAATATTCTTCGACACAATTTCCTGAACTCAAATACTTCGCTAAAATAGACAAAACTCTCGTTTTTTCATATTATAATCATAGCTTTAGATTAAAAATACTTCTATAGATTTGGCTATGCTAATTATTGAAAAGTAATATGTCGCCGATATAAGGTTTACTTTACTGTTATACAGCCGATGGGTCATTTCCTGTTTTCTGATCAAAGAGAGTAAGTCCATAATGCCCCCATTATTAAATGGCAAGATCGATACTACACACACTGACTGTTTATTTTATATAAGGGATAATTACAAGTTATTTATTTTACTGCTCAGATGCATTATTGATATAGGTCGCCATTAAAAAACTACGACTCCAACCCATTAGCATTAAGAACTAAATTTAGTGCCTTATACTTAGATTAAACAGAAAAACCGTAAACTCTGACATTTCATCAGATTCTTAACTAGGATAGGACGGTGTAAGGGCGGCGGTTGACAAATAGGCCGCTTTTGAAATGATTGAAGGAGGGCGATGAAGAAATGTTAACCTAATATCGATTTGCAAGACATCCAGCTCCCTTCCTTTTAATGGTGAAGTTCGTACTGATAATTTACCCTTCGTAATTACATCTTTTTAATTCTGAAAATACAAAGTTTCAACATTCCTAACTTCAAATGTGTCACTTGGTCGCTACGCCCTCTCGCAAATGAATGACTATAGTGTTTCTGATACTCGAAAAAACATCGCTGAATTGTCCGAATGCTTATATCTATAAAAAGAAAGGCAGAGCAATTAGTTTTCCCATCCCCTATAGCAAGATAAAGTAATTATATGACATAAATCATAGCCATACATCCATGGGAGATAATTTCTAGTGCTCTACAATACTTTGCAGAGTTTCAACTTTCATGAATCTTAATTTGCTCACTAGGTCGCTACGCTCTCTCGCATATGAAAAGAGGTATGAAATCGGGTATGTAATGTGGAAATCCAGCCTTTGCCATGACCTGAATATTTGGGGTAGTGCTTTTCCTCTATGCCTCGGCTTTTAACTTCGCAGTATGGATTATCTTTTAGTGCTCTAAAACAATTTGAAATGACAAATATATTTTTCGACTCGGTCACTACGCTCTATCGGACAACAATTGTTTCTTATCAATGTCCAACCCGCTCTAAAAGAAGGGAGCGGGAGGCGCGTTTCCGTTTTACACCCTGCCCTAGGCTTTTCGGCAAGAAATTACACGAAACATGCTGTATCCGAAGTCTAAGTTTGTTTATATCGACGTCAAGAATAGCGAAGCCAAAGCTTATGTACAATTTCAATTGGGGATGCGAGGGTCTTCTTGTTCAAGACGGTTTTCCCGATATATTATTGTTTTGTTATCGCTGGGCTAAATTTTGCGAGCTGATCACGCATCCTCACGCTCTTAGAGTATTGCGTATTAATGGATAAAAATAAATGATACGACTAGGAACTTAGGAAGATCAACTAGTATAGAGAGTTAGCTAGCGCTACGTGACGTTTTCAGAGTTCTGGTGGTGTGCAGAGCGCCGAGGCAAGATGTGGACGACTAGACTCCGAATACCAGTCGGTTTGTAAAATTTTATTGGAGAAAAGCCTAGGGCAGGGTGTAAAACGGAAACGCGCGAGCGGGAGGATGCTTCCCTCAAATGAAGAGGATAGAACGAAATCAATTTCGCAGTCCTTTTTTGAAGAGCATAGACAGAATGCTCCATCTGTTTAGATAGAAGCTTTTTTTTTTATTAAGGCTAATGTATTTCAGGCGTAATTTATTAAACTAGTGTTTGGTATGCCTTGTGTTTAAACTTACATTTTATCAACATTTTCAATTTCACATAGGCAATTGTTGTTATTTCTTATATCTCTTATTTTCCTTGTTGTGTTCTTCTTCCTCTTTTCTTCTTCTTCTTCTTCTTCTTCTTCTTCTTCTTCTTCTTCCCCTTCTTCTTCTTCTTCTTCTTCTTCTTCCCCTTCTTCTTCTTCTTCTTCTTCTTCTTCTTCTTCTTCTTCCCCTTCTTCTTCTTCTACTTCTTCTTCTTCTTCTTCTTCTTCTTCTTCCTCTTCTTCCCCTTCTTCTTCTTCTTCTTCTTCTTCTTCTTCTTCTTCTTCTGCTTCTGCTTCTCCTAGTCCTTCACGAAACATGATGTCTCCTCCGTCCTGACGGTGATTTTAAATCAAGGCCCTCACAATGAAGAGCTCACATGTCACGGCTTGCGAGGCACCTCTCCACCTAGAGCACCAAAATCCGTCTTCATCCTCTTGCGTGGAGTGGCGAAGACGGGATGAAGATGCGGACTGCATCCTTAATCGCATTATTGGTGATTAGATGCTCATCGGCTAAGAGATATTAGGTCATTCCTGGTCGGATTACAGAGGCCGTCCGACTTTAAAGAGATGAAGAAAGATTTGTAAAAGTGAAATACAGATTTGTGAGCTGTGCCCTTTCATTATATATATCAGTTAAAAAGAATATCCCAGTAAAGCTAAGGCTATATGCATCTATCCGTGTGCAGTGCTAGTGGCTTTCAGTATTCAATTTATTATCATTTTGATGATCTCAAAACCTCACAGTAGGCCTTTACACATAATTATTCTTATATACTGAATAATCAACGTGACCGCATTGCTTCAAGACGGTTTCCGATTTGATCACATGACCAAACCTCACTTTTATCTTTAAAGGGCCACTCTAACCAAAACGGGCTAAAAAAAATGAAGGAAAAAAAAGTTGAATAATTTTTGACGGACATCCCGAACATGACAATGATTTTCCTTAGAAATCATCAATAATTCTGGAATCTAGCTTTCAAAATGACGACTCAGAACGCTCGGACAAAAGCCCAGTTTCGGAGCTGTATTGCGCAACTGTGTATGAAGTGACTGCAGGAGCCTATCCGGTGAAAAGGAGGGTGATTTAGACTTAAAAAATGTCTTTAAAAAGGAAAACTATGATATTAATTGCAAAAAAAGACATAAATCCGAAGAAAAAAATATGCACTTGATAAATCCCAATACGTTAGGTTTCATTTATGAACTACAATGAGATTGTAAGATCCTTAGTTGTAGGACAAATCGGACATGCCCGCAATTACGTCAAATGCGTCATCAAGGCCACGTGAGCGTATTACCCTTTTTTCGAGGGGCGTAGCCCAGCAAACGTGAGAACTGTGAAAAATGAATGGTTATTATAATTTGATGGTCAATACAGAGATTTTCTGAAAAATCAGATTCTGGAATATTAATAAGTAGAGGTGTATTCATGCTTTAAAAGGCTATACTAGTGGGGCTAGAGTGGCACTTTAAAGAGTCACTGATGTGGTGCCTTAGGGTTTTCAGAACAAACATTCCCGTGGGTACATGATGTGAATAATCAAATAGCATTCAGACTGGCACTTGACCTTGGCTGTCTAAAGGAGACACTACGGCTTAACATTCACAGGAAAGCCATACATAGTTATAAGCTGGGAGGAGTATATCCGGGGGTGTTTCACAAAGATCATTAGTTGAACTTATCTCTAAGTTGGACTAAACAGTTATGGAAAGCCGTTAGCATCTTTGAAAATATTTTGTACAAATTATTTTAAAAGGCACGAAATGGTGATTCAAATTATTCATATTTTCTTTTGTAAAGGAGATTTCATTTTCTTGATGTGGAATTTATGAAAAGTCTAAAATGTTTAAATTTTCGCTTTTGAATATATTTTATTTTAAGACTACAAATTGCTCTCCATAATGTTTAAGTCCAGAGTTAAGTTTGACTTGGGATCTTTGTGAAACACCCCCGGTCATTCAACTGATTCACACGGATTGAAGGTTCGAGTTCCCCAATTCAACGCAAGGTATGAAGAGGTTCATCAGGGCATGCCATTTCGCAAATGACCATTCGTTTACACCCTTTGAAATATTAAAGAAAAACTGTGGCTTAACCTAAGCTTCTAGTATTAAAAACGTTCATCAATCCAGTTAGCTACGCGCGAAATGAGTATTCGGTCACCTGCCTCATGGCCCCTGGAAATATTTAAAAGAGATAACTATAGAGAGAGAGAGAGAGAAAGAGATGGAAAGAGAGGGAAAGGGGAGACTCATCCTCCCGAGGATAAAATCCGTCCCGTCAATGCCCACTGGTAATTGAGTATCCGGTCACCAACTTGAATACTTGGCATGTTACAGGTCATTCCTGCATCAGATTTCCATGATGATCATGCTAAACAGAGGGAGACGCTGCCTATAAGGGAGAATTTTTTGGGTCAGTCACTTGACTTTTACACCCAGATTTTGTTTAAAGGGGAAGTTGCATTGGTGCACCAAAGAGAATTTTTCGTATAAAATAGGCTTAATAAAACTTAAACACGATGATAAACATTTCTTCAAACTTACTCTTGTTGAATGGCCGTATCTTTGTAGTAATCATTAGGCTCCTTGCGTTTAACATTCCTTGTTTTTGCAAACGTCCTTAACCTTTTCGTAATTAGGGCGAAGATTTCTTTTCAAAATCAAAATATTGATTCTGTACTCTGAATAGTGTTTCATAATAATCAACAATACGTTGATTAACTATAAACACACCAAAAGAAACTGGAACTGTAGACTATGGCAATCGTTATTAAGGGATATGTACTTGGACAAATTTCATTCCGAAAAAAAAATCGATTGACTCAAAAGTTTTATAGCGAGGGAGAGCCTGTATATTCGCTATAATTAAAGTGTAGCTTCCATTAATCTCTCTTGCGTATTTGTAATCTTCTTATTCAATTTTGGTGGGAAATCACCGATTTCAGAAGAACTTCCCCAGGGTATCGTTTATGGCATGATCAAAGAGCAGGTATGATTGACATTTTTCATGCAATTCTCTTTTGCCAGGCTATCCTGTAGTGTTAGTAACACGCTGAATCTTGATTAAATTTCCTCATTTCATGACGTTAACATCAACCCAAGAGAAAAGAATAGAATGTTAAATATTTAAAAGAAATCCTCCCATTGGCAGTTGATGGGCTTGGTAGCAAAACATTACGCAACAAAACGTGCTTTAACATGAACAGTGTACCTGGGATTCTGTCACGTTTTTGCTACTGTAATTCACTCTTCTTCTACCATGTTAAAACTATCTTTTTATTTTGTGTTCAAACTCGTGATACGAATTCACTTTTAGATTTTTCTTTTGTTCCAACGTAGGCGGTTAGCGATAAACAGATAAGGTATCATTCGTCAGGCGGATATCAACACTTTCAAGATATTACAGGAAAGCTTGCATCTATTAACATGATTAAAGTTATCCATCTGTGTAAAAGAAAAAAGAAAAAAATAATTATTTGAGTGATGATGGGACCCAGCTTTGGACCGAGCTTTCATGAAAAAATATAGTGTAGCCCTATATACCCATCTCTTATGAGAGGTTGAGCAGTTGAGTAAACTATGCCATGGTATAGTTAAGGGGAAAAAACGTAAAGTTTTAAAAGGGCACATTTCTCATATTTTAAAGACAACTTATCTGGAAAGAAAGAACATTTGATTAGATTTGGGGTATCATCTGAAGTTCCAGAGTGCACTTTTCCTGCATAAAACGGAAGAATTTTCCTTGATAAAAAGGAGCACTTTGATGTACTTGAAAAATGGGTGCACTTTGCCCCCTCCCCTCCCCCCTTCCTCGACATCACTGCCTCTGCCACTTCGCTTTTCCCAATTGCTTGTATAGATAGACTGCTCCACAGTGTAAAAGTGTAATTGCTTGATTAGAACACAACCTTATCTTCGATACAATGCACGAACCAAATTCAATTCACAAGGGTAAGGACGATTGCATCTTTACCGCCGATGGGACTGCGATCGGTCATATTAAAGACGCCTTTACAAGCTTATCTGTATGAAGATTATCATTATTTATCTGTTACGTGGGTATCTATCGGTATCTGAGACGTAATTGGATAAGTGCGAGATGTAGGGCTAGATATGCCCTCTTGACCGGCCAACTAGTAAATAATTGATAGTTAGAATTGTTAGTGGAGGCACGTGGGCGTGCCAAGGCTAAAATAAAGTCAGAATTGTTCAAGAGCAGTTAATCGCCTCGGAATTGCATCATGCCCCATATAATAGGAAACAGGAGCATAAATCTGTAAAAATCATATGACTGAATATCATGCAAAATGATTTACTTTTGTTATCGAGATGTTGGCATGCTCAGCCGAATATAACAGGAAATTGATATATCGACGCCCCCCCCCCCTTCCCACACACACTTTTAATCAATTCCAATTTCGCAGTTGCGTGGGAATGCCATTTAGACCTCAAAATCTCTTAATGGCACATTGCTCCTCCTCAAATATGTATGGAAGTAATCTCGTGATCACTTTAGATTTAAAGGGAAAGTCCACCCCAGGATTTTTTTTAGCTGACGATATAGACCTAATAATACCATGAAGAATGATACAAGTCTCATTAAAATCCATGATCACATAACGAAGATATATCGACTTTTTTATCGAAAATCAGCCGCCCCCCAAATGCAAATGCGTTACATGGGCAAAAAACGATCGCCAAAAAATAACCGATAGTATCGAAATTGTGACGTATGTTGCGAGCTGCCTTCTTATTTCGCAGACATTCACTTTCGCTCGCGGTACACTGTTATCGCACTGACACGACGAATCATGAATGAAAGTGAAAGCGAAAGTGAATGTCTCCGAAATAAGAAGGCAGCTCGCAACATACGTCACAATCGTTTCATGCCCATGTAACGCATTTGCATTTGGGGGGCGGCTGATTTTCGATAAAAAAGTCGATATATCTTCGTTATGTGATCATGGATTTTAATGAGACTTGTATCATTCTTCATGGTATTATTAGGTCTATATCGTCAGCTAAAGAAAATCCTGGGGTGGACTATCCCTTTAATGTAGTTACATCAATATTTTTGTTCTTCAATACTTCATCTAGAAGTTCCATTGCTGGAAATTCATCAACGTAATGCATCAGTAGGCGTAATGAAGATTAGGTTTGATATACTTTCGTCGGAATTAATATGTTTCACTGTTTCTGTATCTACACCCCAAACCAAATGAATGTTTACATACACAATTTTTCGACTCTCTGATGATTTTCAAGCTAAATAAGGTTTTTTTAAGGTAAAGATCCTGCCCCGAAACAGTTGCTTTGACAGCACAATGATGCAAAAGTTAAAGCAGGTATGCTAGGCTTATGAAATCAGTATTAATTTTATAATTTATATCGAAACATAGCCCATCTTATACTTGTATCAACCAAAGGACTCACACCCATGATTTTTTATTTTTGCCATTTACTGGTTTGGGGTCAATGTGTCAGAGCCGTTGCCATGGAAATAGATCAATTTGATTTATTTTTTTTAATTTTTGAATAGGAAAACTATGATATAGCCTTAATATTTGGAATTTGACATATAAAAGCATAAACAAATGTATTTGGTTTATATATTTCAAGCCGTATTTAATAGTCATAAAAAAGACTTGTTTTTCAAAGGCAGGTTGCTATGACAACGACATGATAATAATAAAAAATTTGAAAAATTTCTGAGCAGATGCCAATAATGCCAATGAAATCCTTGTCCAGAAGGTCAGGATTTAACCACATCATACACAGTGGACAACCTTTAACGTGATTATGGCCCTTCATGCCCAAGCAACTGAATCATCATCATCATCATAATCATCATCATCATCATTATCTTCATTATCATTATCATTATCATCATCATTATCATCATCATCATCATCATCATCATTATCCTCAGCATCATCCCACCTGCATTTTCATCATCATTATCATCATCATCATCATCATTAACATCATCATTATCATCATCATTATCATCATCGTTATCATCATCATCATCCCACCTGCATTTTTATCATCATTATCATCATCATCATCATCAGCATCATTATCATCATCATCATTATAATCATCATCATCATCATCATCATTATCCTCAGCATTATCATCCTCATCATCATTATCATCATCATTATCATCATCATTAACATCATCATTATCATCATCATTATCATCATCGTTATCATCATCATCATCCCACCTGCATTTTTATCATCATTATCATCATCATCATCATCAGCATCATTATCATCATCATCATTATAATCATCATCATCATCATCATCATTATCATCATCATCATCAGCATCATTATCATCATCATTATAATCATCATCATCATCATCATTATCCTCAGCATCATCATCATCATCATCATTATCATCACCATCATCATCATCATCATTATCATCATCATCATCATCATTATCCTCAGCATCATCATCATCATCATCATTATCCTCAGCATCATCATCATCATCATCATTATCCTCAGCATCATCATCATCATTATCATCATCATCATTATCATTATCATCATCATCATCATCATTATCCTCAGCATCATCATCGTCATCATTATCCTCATCATCATCATCATCATCATTATCCTCAGCATCATCATCATCATCATTATTATCATCATCATTATCATCATGATCATCATCATCATCATCATTATCCTCAGCATCAAATCAACTCACCATCTGTTGAAGATATCAAACAGCCCTGCATGCAACAATTTGTACCCTGATCTTCCAAGACTCCATCAATCAGATACTTATCTGGAGATCTGAAAGCATTTGATAAAGCCTAAAATTCAGTTTATACATATCTATATGTATATACACTAGAATCTAGGACAGGTCAGGGTGTACATCTTAAAGGGGTTGCAGCATGACGAGACTACGTGTCCTTCCCGTGGCCTGACTCGGGTCAATCGGGTACGACTACGGGGAACGCGACCGCAGTAGGCCTACGTATTCATGTGCGTGCAACATACGCGAAATCGAAGCGCGCTGACCCAGTTAATCAAGTCCATTCGTTTACGTTCAGTTGTCCAAAAGAAGACGTAGATGGCGTCAACCAGTATTTCCCATGCTACAGCCCCTTTAAGAGAGAAGAGAGAGTGGAATAGATCTACCAGTTTCTTACATGGCAGTATTTCATTCTGTGTCCTTCAGTTTTGAAGAAGATCCATGCAGTCGTAAATTTGGAAAGGCTTTAGCAGTTTTTAATATTAAAATCTTGCTGGTTATGAATATCCTGGTACAGATACCCTAGTAGTTGAAACATGCCCAATCCTTTACTCTAGGCCACGTAATGAATCTGCAGGAATTGATCCGCTTTTATAAACTAAACATTCTCATATGAATTCTCAGATAATTGTGCTACTTCTGTTTCAATGTACATGTATTGTGGCGTGTGATATGACAGATGCTCAAGACCCAAGAAAAGAGACCATGTACCGATTTATATTGGTTACACCGACGTAAGCAAGCAGGCCGGTTCAATCAGGGAGGTGATAGGAAGAAGTGGAAACTCTTGTAATTTATTCAAACGCATGCGTGAGTTCTAGAGCGTAACAATGGGATGTGTAACATTCCACTTGGCTTTGAAGTTCCATGCTCCGAGCCGCTCTTCCACTGCGGGGAATTTTAGAGGACAGGCACCAGTTTCACAATGATTACAAAATATTAAATTACCGGCAAAAGTTCAGTGTAAAATATAAACTTTATATGGGGATTGTGTTGGGAATAGTGCATCAAAAAAAAATTCAAATTTAGTACTCCGCCCTTCCTATAATTTGTGTGCCAGGATTGGTAAAAAAAAGAATTAGATCCTGACAAAAAATCAATATTTTTAGGATAATGCGCTCATTTTTGCATGTTTTGATGTCCCGTCATTAGATCCTTAATTTCCAATCTTCGATAAATCTAAGTTTGCTAATGCGTGTTTTCGCGTATTTTGTTGTACTTTGCAGTTGAAAAAAAGGAAGAAATTACACAAGTTTGTGTTTGCTTGTTCTACTCATTACAGATTCAACAATTGATGAGAAATCTTTAAAAGGAACAGCGAAAATTTGCTAGGATACCATTTTCTGATGTAGGAATTCTAAATCATGATATTGCATGCGCTCTTTTATTTCACCACCTATTTAACAGTTGCAGATTAGCGCATAACTTTTCGGCGGTTTGGAGCATGGGTCAAATGAGGGCGGCTTGATTCCACTCCTTCCTATCACCTCCCTGGTTCAATCTGCAATTCAATACAGAACAAACAATCCAAAGCCATCTATGCATCAATCATAAAAGGAAAACAAAAAAAGCCTTCTTCACTATGAATCTGCCTAAATACATGCAACATTGACTTACCGACAGTGAATTTGACATTCCCCAAGGTCATATCAATTACACTAGGTCATGCTCTAGTCCTCATTTCATCTGTTTTGTAATGCATTCCTTGAGTGCTCGAATGCCTCATTCATGTTTAATACTACATTATCACGCACGCCCATGTACTACAATTACGTAACATACATTGTACACGTGTGCAATCTTTCACGTGGACAACTCATTCACCTCATTTTAGTTTCATAAACTTCATATTTCATCGAACTATCTGGTCATCATGGGCGTCAATCCTTACGTAATACCTATTGTTCAGGGGGGGTGATCTATTCATTCATCCCCCCCCCCCCCCCCTGAACCATAGGTATTACGTAAGGATTGACGCCAATGCTGGTTATAAAGACAATATAACTCATAAACTTTAAGATAAAACAATAATTTCTACTTACATCATTAGAATCCACCCTTCTGCTGCGCACATGTTTTGCTTTTCACCGGAACGTGAGAAAAAGACGATTTTTGGTTGGAGAGTAAATACAGCTAAGGCCTTTTTTTTAAAGAGCGCGCAAAGCGGCGCATACCTTTCACTTCATTAGTGAACCGGAAACTCTTTCTGCAAGTGCCCGTTTGGATCTTTCATTTCTCCACTGGGCATATTGACCTGTACACTTAAAGCTACGATCACAAAGGTTCGCACGCATCTCCCTGTTTTTCCATTGTCTTCCCGAATTTCAATTGTCTGAAAAATCGTTCGTACGGCGTTCGTAGCAGTGCAATGGCATTTGTGACCGAGGCTTTAATGGGGATTCTCTCGTAAGGCGCTCTTTTTGGAGTTAACAGGGGGAAAAAAACATTTAAAAGAAATCTTGACTTCACTGTTAAAACTATTCTTTAATTAAAAAAAAGGATTAGTCTTGCTCTTCTTAGGAAATACATTAACGAAAAGGGCTTGCCACAGGAAATTATAGACGGTGGTATCTCCTTGATACTCTATAAAAAAAAATGAGTTCATATTGTCAGTACGACAACATAGTTACCACAGCCAGCCTAGCTTTATCCACGTGCCGTGTAAGCAATATGGAGCATTACTCCCCTAACCCAGCCCCCTTTCCACGGTGCCTGCGGAAGGCTTGACACATTTATTGGTTAATCAATAGTGAAAACGATTCAGGTGAGCACTCCATCATACCAATGTATGGGTTTTCTTGTCTCAGGTTGTCAAATGATTATTGTTATTCGACTCGTTAGGAGGATATCATTTTCCTCTTGAGACTAATTTGATATCTCTGATGGAATGCGAAGTCCTTTTAGCGAACTGTAGTGGCTTGATTTGATATGACCGATGAAAATGTGTTATCATTGGAAGTGTATTCTAATATTTGCAGGTGACAACGAATTGGGTCGTTTATTATAATGACATTTATTTTTTAAATGTTTTTAAAATTCATCATCATTTCTTCAATTCACAGCGCCATCTAGCGACACTTTGTTTAGTCGATTTTACGTTATACATTATGGGAAAAAGTCGACAAAATATCAGCTGTGGCATGTGATAGGGAAGGTTCGAACAGCTTATCTGGGTAAAATATTGCGCTGCTCCCAAAAAGAATTAACCCTTCTGACGATGTTTTGGTCATTTAGGCCACTCTGTTGCCCCCAAAATGACCATTATGCTCACTTTAGGTCAGGGTTAACTTTTCCAATTGTTGTTACATCCATGTATCAGCAAAAGAGATTTGATGCAAAAATGTGTCCTGATGCTAGAAAAAGTGTTCAAAATGACCCTCATCAACAACAATATGGTTATTTCAGTCACTTTCTGGCCAAGACATGACAATCTCTATTGATTTATGTTCAAAATCAGACCAAACTGTCAGTCGGAATCAATTGATGGGTAGGTTTTTACATCCAAACTCAATATTAATTAAAAATGGCACTGTTAACAAAACAATCAATCTCCTTGAAATTGAGATCGGTGGTTAGTGTTTTGCTGCACTGGTTGATGGATGTCGACCCGCGAGCTGAAAAATTGGCCTGTCACTGTCGTGGCTTGTGAGGGCGCTGTTATTTGTGATTCCATCATATTCTAATAAGAGGAAAAGGGGAAGTTTTTTGTTGGTTAATAACACCCCACCCCCCCCCCCCCCCCCCCTCCCTCCCTCACCTGTAGACAATCATATTTGATATTATCAGAGTTCGGCAAATCTCTATTTTGTATAGGAGGTTCTTCTGAACATATTTGAGTGAAAACCGTCATTATTCAAAATGATCTAGTAGTGACGCCCCCAATGCAGTTTAGCACCGAGGTCACTGCTTCTCTTCTTGCAACCAAAAAGGTCAATTGTCATTTGGTCCAATGCTATTTCTTTTTCCAATTTTCATAATTATAGCCCAACAATATTTGGTCTTACATCATACCGTCCATCAACATTTCGCCCAATGACCAATTAGTCTATAACCATTATATCCAATTACGATTTTGTGTAACCTATGTAACCTGCTGCTAAAGTTCAAGTGTAACCCGTCGCTAAAGTGTATTACCCTCTGCTGAACCTGCTTTACAGCTCAATTTTCCAGCGCCATTACCAAATGTTTCCAAATCAATCTTCCTCAAGACGATTTATTTGTAATCATCTTCATCCACAGATTTACATCTTCCAAGCACCCTCTCGGTCTACTAATAATATCCTCTCTTTTTTAAAATCTTTAAATAAGCCTAAATGAGGCGATGGTATAATTCAACTTTACATGTTTTTAGTTTAAAGTCTTTATTTATCAAAAACCCAGAACAATCACTACGAACAATACGTAAACAAAATATCAGGAGGCAATTAATGGAGAAATAAACATGTAAACAAACATAATTAAAATGCTAAAAGACCACTGGAGTGTTTAACAAAGACTAAGATCGACTTTAAGTTGGATTTAAATATGGCAGGCCGTTCATGCCACTGTTTGCTCTCAATATTATGATCTTTAGACAATATTTCCATCGGGGTAATAATATCCAAGTTTGGAAGCGCTTAGAGACTTAATTGTGATGATTCGCGCTATATAAAAGCTGAATATTATTATTATTATTATCAAAAAATATAAAATTGTGTAGATTTGTGACTATAATTTGTGCGTCCCTTGAGATACAAATGCCAGTGAAATAGTGAGAGCAAACAGTGGCATGAACGGCCTGCCATATTCAAGTCCAACTTTAAGTCGATCTTAGTCTTTGTGAAACACTCCCCATGTCTTCCGATTGTTTATACATCATGTCAACATCAGTTAATGCCTATATCCTCCACTTTCGAAAGTAAAGATCAAGTATACTCCTATTCTTCGCTACCACCGCTACCACCACCACAGTTCAATATCCATTTTTTATATTGTGTCCGCGGCTGCATACACTCTCGTGTGATGAATTGTTCTTCTTCTTGTTTTGTTTTCTCTCGTCTTTTTCCCCAAAATCTTCTTCTCATTTTCCACTTCTTCTTCTTATTTGTCTTTTTTCGCCTCCCCGTGGAAGGCCAGCTTTTTTCCAGCCGTCTGTTTCTCTGAGTTTGTTTATTTCATTGTATATTATTTAGATCTTAATGTTGTTGTTTTTGTCGTGTGTTTTTTCTCAGTGTAATGCCATGTGATTATTTTGCTTATGTAGACATTTATTATGTATAAGGTTGAAAATGTTGTTATTGTATATTCTTTTTATATGACGGAAATAGAAATAAACAAGTAGTTTTGTCTAATTGGAGTCTGTTTACAATAATACACCATACAATACCAACACAGGAGTTATTACGTCAGACCTGCTGTAGCTTCATCAGGAAAAGAAAGGTAATGTGGAGGTAAAGCATACGAAAGAATGCAATTCTTTTTGAGCATGTGCTGAGCTAGGGGAAGGTGCATACCACTGTCTCTTGTCAGCTCACTAATGATTGACAGATGATGTCAGAAGATGAGTGAGAACTGGAGCATTTTTCTTTTGGTGGAGCTCAGCAGGTCTGAGAAATTATTTCAACAAATATTAAAAAATCTATGAAATATATTTAGATGTTTGAATAACAAAATATGAGTTGTATGCAGCCCTGCACATCAACAGTAATCAACTTATATTTGTATTTCACCAGACTTTAAAGTAGTCACCCGAAGAAAATTCGTGGCAACTGATAATTATGGACAAATTATGTATGGTAGGAAAGATTTTTCTCTTCAAAAACACGAATAGTTTGCTGAAAAATCATATAGATATCATGAAAAGGCGTAAATGCCTTTAAATGCCTTAAATGCCTTGTGGCTAGCTGTGGCTAGCTGTGTCTCGCATGTGACGTCACGAATCTTGACGCTCTACGGAGGACCGCTGAAGACAGAAAATCTGGATCACTCAAAATTAAAAATTTTGACAGATGATTATTACTCCGTGCCCCAAAAATACTTTGAATAGTGAAGTTGTTATATAATTATGATCGGTAAGGCTTCCCCTTCGCAATGATATGATTATATCAGATCAAAACACTTTTGATTCTTCGGGTGACTACTTTAATCTACGCGAAAAGTTACGATTTAGCAGCTCAACATACGTCACTGTGTATTACAAGTTACGGGCTAGAAATCCCTGGTATATATAGGATAATAACGTTACAAGATATTTCTGCACATTCCACCCGTCACGCACAGTAAGTGTTGTGAGGTCATGAAAATAGCATTCCTTGAAACGCTCAGAACTTTGCGGGCGTTGAAGCTTGGGAGTAATTCTTAAAATTGTTTGGAAATGAAAACATGGCAAAGGGAAGCCGAATCATATTGGTTTATGATATCAAAGAACGGAATATTCCTTTTTTTTTATTTTGTCAAGAGAATAAGGGATTTGTTATCACCGACGTGCGTACACCCATGCCCACACACGTGCATACACTCACATATGCCCAAATTAACCATTAACATTTATGTATGAAGATCCATCGCTTAGTGCTGCGGGCGAAATGTCCCCATTTTTTCGCTCCTTTTTAAATCCCTTGTCTGAAAATTAACAAGATCTAAATCTCCGTATCTTGTAAGCATTTAAGGCATGTTCGATCTAGGATCTTCAGGAGCTTTGCGGCAAAATCCAATCATGATATCCTAGACCCCCTCACCCTCACCCACTCACACTCCCTCAAACAGAACACGCATATTTACAAAACAACAAAGCACCCGAACTGAAGGTAGTAGTGACATTCAGAAGCATATTGATCCTGATCATTCATAGATTCATTAATATTTGGCCACGCTCTCTGACAAATGGCATGATAACATTTGATATGTTTTCGACGGCGCTCTGGTTCACGCAAAGGAACGGTCCTAGAAGCTGATATATGACTTCATTCACTTCCTGACACCAAGTGCAATAAAGACATGCATTATAATCTACCCACTGAATAATGGCGCGAAGATGTGTATTCCAAATTCATCTTGTTTTACAAATTGGTCATGAAACGGAAATTTTTCATGGGTAGTGATCGACGCTCAGCTTTCAGACGAATTTCATGACTATAATGCCAGTGACATTAGTCATGTTTAACAACCTGCAAATTGCGATTTATTAGATTTGAAGTCTGTCATAAAATAAAGACGGTTGCAAATGACAATCGTATGTCTCTGTTTGAAATGTAAGGGAAAGCATTATTCAGCAGCACTGAATTTATATGCAGCCCATATCATGACAGGTATAAAAAAAAAGATCGAATAACGTTGCGGCAAGGGCATAGAGTCATGTGCCCCCTCCCCCACCTGCCCACATTCAAATAGCAAAAAGGGGGAAATGAGATAAGATATAATATGAAAAGGGTGAGAACGAAAGGAGAAACAAGAAAGATGGTAGGACTCTTTATCACCTCCTCACCCTTAATCGGTGGCCTAGTTTCATCAGTGATTTGCATCTAACTTTATCTAATCTTGCTTTGCTTAAGATCCGAACTGCCTTTTTCTTCGAGAGGTTTACAAGAGTTTTAAGGGTCAATAGTTTCTTCAGAATGGCTCACGTATTGCACATTGAGTGCACTCTCGGTACATTAATGGCATCAATTGACCATGTTTCCGATCGAATAATTTCTTAGTGGGTTGGACACATGTTGACATGTTTATAGATCAAGAGATCACGACCCATATTTTTGCTTTCTACCACCATATTAGTCCAGCCTCTGTACCGTTTTCGTTTAGCGCACCCAATCAGCTGATAAAATAACACACCCTCAACGTTGAAAGTAGACCTAGCCATTCCTCTATTAATCTGGGTCCTGAATCGTGTGGACGGAAATTTGGGGATTGCGCGATCAGTGGAGAGACCGCGATGTGTGTGGGGGATAAAAAGAACGAACGGACTGAATCTGGACTACCACCATATTCGCGGGAGCAGAGCCGCCCCCCCCCCCCCCTTGTGAAAATGCGGTAAGTATTTCCTTTGCCCATTATGCTTCTAGCATCTGCGTCACTTTGTCATACTTGACTCGAAGCTAGATACGCTGAAACAAAAGTCATGGCGATTTCCCTCTTCTTTCTTTCTTTCTTTCTCTCTCCCTCTCTCTCTATCTCTCTCTCTCTCTCTCTCTTCTAAACCTGTCTCCTTTCTCCCTTTTCCTCTCCTTTTCTCTTTTCTCCCCATACCCCCTCTCTATCTCCCCCCCCCCCTCTCTCTCTCTCTCTCTCTTTCTCTCTTCTATACCTCTTTTCTTCTCTATCTCTCTTTTTCTCACCCTGTCACCCTCTCTATCTCTCTTTCTCCCTCCCCTCCCTTCCCCTCTCCCTCATCCCCTCTCTTTCTCTCTTCCCCCCCCCCCCCCCTCTCTCTCTCTCTCTCTCTCTCTCTCTCTCTCTATCTCTCTCCCTTTCTCACACCGAAAATAACCCGTCCAAACCCTTTCGTCCCTTTCAACCCTGCAATGTATCAACTCTAGCTTCTTAACATGATTCCTCACACCCTCTTATAAAGTTTTAAAAATACATTTTTAAAAAAAATTGTTGTTGTCTGTTTGTTTGTTTGCTTGAAGTAAAATATGTCCTCAAAGTTTCAATCTTTAAAAAGTTGAAATTCCGAAAAGGTTTCGGGAACAACTTCGACAAGTGAAGGCTCTTAAGTTTCCCCAAAAATCATTACTTCCTCATTTCTAATCGTTTTTCCCAAACTTTTCCTAATTTGTTTCTCTCTTTGTTGCGCTGCTTTTATTAAAACCAACTGCATACCAGGGTGGACTTCCCCTTTAAGGAAAATATGGAGAAAATGATATCGGCAAGAAATGAAATATATCCATAATATACAGTAATTAAAGGGGTAATGTTCCGATACCCCTCCACCCCTCCCCCCTTCGCCATCTAAAAAAAATCTAGCGACGCCCCCTGCCAACGATAGGCGAGTACTGAGACACTTTATTAGCAGAGGCAGGTGGAAAATCTGTGTCCAAAAACCGCAAAGGCAAGAAAGCAATATAGGCGCCTGAGAGATTATTGAGCGTTTATTTATGGATGTTGGATTGGTCGAGGAATTATCACGTTCAGGATACACAGAACCGCAATTCGAGATAAAATGACTGTACCTAAATATGAAAACGATTATATTTAATGGTTGTTATGACAAAAAATAAATAGAACTCTAAGTCTGGCAAAACAAGATGTTGCACGGTGCTTATGGTTATGCTTAATGGCTTACTTTGTTAAAGAGAAAGTCCATCCTTATGTTGAGTTGAAATAAAAGCAGAAAATGAGAGAACAGATTGATGACCCTGATTAAAGTCGGAGGAAAACTCAACAAAAACGAGGAAATTGTGAGTTTTTAAAATATTTCTCTCTCAAACACACATTGGCGACTCTGTGACGTATCTATCGAGGCCCTCTCCCATTTGCTCCCTACAGCAACAAAAACAAAAAAAATCTCAACATTTACATTTGTCTAAGTTCGTGTTGACGGAAAGCATCAATTTCTTAAAGAGGTTGTGTGGAAAAGTACGTGAAATAATGACTATATTTTCCTTTAAAATAGAAATTCACTATATTTCGTTATCTTTTTTATCGTTTAAAAAAACTTTTTATCGGATATTCCTTTATGATCTGTTACCAGATTATCCTCAATTTCCTATTTTGTTTAAACCATATCAAAAAGCAAGTTGGAATTCTGCCTTTAAGATCTGACTCTGTGAAACGTTTGACTCGGCCAAACACAAAGAAAGCTTGTCCCGGACCTTAAAGGACAAGTCCACTCGAAAAAATAATTTACTTTCAATAAAAGCAGAAAAATCAGACAAACCAATCAAAAAAAGTTTGAGCAAAATCGAATAACTAATAAGAAAGTTATAAATTTTTGAAAAAGTATGTAAAACTATGAAACAATGAGATTCACAACACAAATTGCCAAGATGGTTATCAGTTTGTGACGTCATGTCCTCACAACATATCAATTGCTTTACATAGTTTAATCCCATTAATTTCCCTTTTTATCCCCCAAAACTAGATTTCCCCATGCCTTTGCCCAGGTTATATGATTTGTATCATATTGCGTGCATGACATTTCCCAAAAACTTTTATGAATTTTGAAAAATTGATACTATTTTCTGAATATTGTATATTCATAATTATTGATTTTTATCTAAATAGTTTATAAAAATTCAATTTTTCATGATTTAACTAGACAAAAATTACTCTTTATTTGTGCATCCACACAAAAACATATTACTAAAAATCTAACTTGGATACTGGTGTGAAGAAATAAGATTTTTAGGGTGAAAATAGGAAATTTATATTATCAATATAAAGAAAATAATAAGTGGATAGTGAGGACCATACGTCATAGACTCATGAGTGAGTTGCCAATTTGTGTAGTGATTTTCAAAGTTTTTCATGTCATTAAAAATTCATAACTTTCTTATTAGTTATCCGATTTTGCTCAAACTTTGTTTTATTGGTTTGTCTGATTTCTCTGGTTCTATTGAAAGTAAGTTATTTTTGGAGTGGACTTGGGCTTTAAGCTTTAAGATTAATCCAGGACCCAATATATCCAATTCGTCCCTTACAATGTTTAAAAGTTTCACAAAGAAACAATAATCATAGGAAGATGTAAAAGAACTTTTTTCCTCTTTGGCCTATCCATTTTCTCATTATCACTCCCTCCCCTTCTCTCTTTCTCTCTCTCTCTCTCTCTATTTGTCTCTCTCTCTCTCTCACACGTTCTCCTGCACTCTCTATTCTGTTATTCTATCTCTCTCTTATGTTCTGTCACATCCTCTCTCTCTTTCTCTCGCACACTCACTCACTCTCTCTATCCCTCCCTCCTATATCTGTATATCTTTCTCTCTCTCCCTCTCTCATATGTGTCTCCGTCGCCCTATCTCTCAAACTTCTCCCTCTCCATCTCTCTCGCTCTCTTTAGCTCTCTCATTTTCTCTCTCATACTCACATAATCTTAGTAAGATGTGAAAGAACTCTCTTACTCTATATAGATTAGCCATTTTCTCATTATCGCTCCCTCCCCTTCTCTTGTTCTCTCTCTTTTTTTTCTCTTTTATCTCTCTCTCTCTCTCTCTTATTTTATGTCACATCCTCTCTCTCTCTCTCTCTTATTTTATGTCACATCCTCTCTCTCTCTCTCTCTTATTTTCTGTCACATCCTCTCTCTCATTCACTCTCTCTCCTCCTCTCTCATCTGTGTCTCTGTCGCCCTATCGCTCACCTTCTCCCCCTCTCTCTCTCGCTCTCTCTATCTCTCTCAATTTTCTCTCACAAAACTCACATAATCTTAGTAAGATGTGAAAGAACTAGAGCCTAGCCATTTTCTCATTTCCACTCCCTCCCCCTTCTCTCTCACTCTTTCTCTCCTGCTTTTTTTTCTTCTCTCTCTCTCTCTCTCTCTCTCTCTCTCTCTCTCTGTTCTATCTTTTTCACTCTCATGCAACTCCCGCCACCCCCTCCCCCCCCCCCACACACACACACTTTTCACCCGTTAATCCCCTATGATCCCTGTGCATGACTGTCATTTCAGGCTACGTGCAATCACTCCCAAGAGCGTTCTGATTTCCGCTATAATGCTATTAAAACATAGGACCAAATTCAGTTATTATTGAAGAGTAGAATATCAGTTGTCACAACACATGCTTTATTTCAGAAGCTTTCTGAAACTAAGGAGTGAAAGAGAAACAACGATATTGAGGCAGGGGTGTGGCAGCCTAGAAAAGAAGATATTTTTAATTACATAATAAGTGAGTAGATTAATTATCTAAATAGGATTCTGTTATGTCGCTTGATGTATTCTAGATCAAATTACATACTTTATATTTTCAAACTTGCAACGGACTGTCTATGGGTAACTAATACAAAAATATTATTGTATCAAGCAATAGTAAAATTTGAAAATGGAGGTCTCACCATTCCAGCGATAATAGTTTTTATATAACTTACAGCGGAAATAAAGTATTCTAGACTTGTCTAATTAATTGAACATGAGAGGATATATAAAGACTACTGTGTCGGATTGAGTGTCGTCGGTTAGGATCTATAATGATGGAAGACGTATATTCATTGCGTGACTTGAATAGCAGAAGCACGTGACAAGTGTTTGAATTTAATCAAAACCTCGTGGGGATGAACCCGGGGGAGTAATGGATACAATCCTTAGAGAGGCATGCAGCTTACAATGGTTACAATCAGGGGTGTTGAATTGCTTCCACCTGAGTTACCAAATCTACCCCTTATGAGGCGTAGCCTTGAGAGGGTCTAACAGGAGTCGTTATTCAATCCGGGGGAGGGAGGGGGTGGGGGTAAAGCCAGACAGAAATAGAAATTCGAACGCAATTCCTTTGATTAATCTGTATTACGTTACTGAACGTTACGCGGAAATGAAAATCAATCAAGCAAAGAAATAACAATTAGTTTCTGTATACAACATTTCTTTATAGGAGATTGTGTTCTAGTTTGTATACGCTTCTAACGTTGTAGGATGATTCGTTAAACGTATACAGTTTCTATTGTATGAGCATGCTTAATCTGTATTACGTTATTGAACGCAGAAATGAAATTCAATCAAGCAAAGCAATAACAATTAGTTTCTGTATACGACATTTCTTTATAGGAGATTGTGTTCTAGTTTGTATACGCTTCTACCGTTGTACGATGATTCGTTAAACGTATACAGTTTCTATATTATGAACAGGCTTATGAGTCTGTATTTTTATTAAACGCAGAAATGAAATTCAATCAAGCCAAAAAAAAACATTAGTTTCTGTATACGACATTTCTTCAAGTAAGGTGGCGTTCTAGTCTGTATACGCTCCTTCCGTTATACGATGATTCTTTAAACGTATAAAGTTTTTCTAATTATAAACAGGCTTAATTTGTATTACGTTATTGAACGCAGAAATGAAATTCAATCAAGCAACAAAAAAAATTAGTTTCTGTATAAAACATTTTCTTTGAAGGAGGTTATGTTTCAGTCTGTATGCTCCTTCCGTTATACGATGATTCTTTAAACGTATACGGTTTCTATATTATGAACAGGCCATGGATGAGGCAGATGCGGTGCGTGTTGTTTTTTTCAGAGGCGATCAACTCGTGTTACAAAAAACAGAGAGATCGAATTTTTTCCGATTTTCCTTTATTGCCATTGATAACTTTTCGAAACGTTTGAGGCAAAATAATGTGGTAGATATTTACGTCATCACTGAAGCCGCATGAACTTTGGTTACAATAAGATGAAAGGTACGTCTGATCAAAGAAACTTTGTATATTTACAGTGGCGTATATATATATATATATATCCAGGAGACAGTGTCTTTTTATTTTTACAGGGATCCCTCAACACGCATACAGTTGTTCAATGGGGTTACGGTAGGATTTAAAAACTAAAGCAATAGTTTTTGCTCCTTAGTTAGTCTTCTCTCTCTCTCTCTCTCTCTCTCTCTCCCTACTTTATGTAGTCGCGGCCACCCCCCCCCCCCCCCCCCCTGGCACTCCTATAAAATTTTGATGTTTAATGTCGGCGTCTCGGACATATCTGGCCCCGGACCTCCTGCATCCCAATGGATAATGGATGCTTCATACGTTCGACAACATTTAAGCTTTGTATTCAAAAAGAAAATTGAATAACAGGGAATTCGTACATTTTTAACATTGGGTTCGTTTAGTCATTTTTTCATTCTACACATCATGGAACACACTTGTTTTCCTCGGCGGATGAATTGAAATAAAATATCAACCATGAAAATAATAAGAATTATATTTTTTTATCCCAACAACTGTATTTCCTTATTTACACTGAGGGTATTTACAATAAAATGCACGGTCACTGTAGATAAGTGTCACAATAGGTCACCGCATCTGGGCTACTACTTTTCACATCTCTGGCTAAGGTGGACAGCGTATAAACATATTTTTTCGTTCACCCAACAATGAACATGCTGACGATTAATGAAAAATGGCACATGTTTCTTCAACCTTTCAATCATAAACAGATACGAAGACGCGTCTCAAAACGATGTTATTGACCTATTACCAGTCTTGGAAAGGTCACCGCAAGATTCCGAAATCCAAAAATGTTTTTTTTTTTAATCTTTCCTTCATACTGTTCAGATTGCACTAAATAGCATACAAGCATATGCGTGTATGCTATTTCATATGTATCTTATATCATAAGAATATTTTAAGACTATATGATCATTCCAGTTGTGATGAGGGCAAGGTATTCTAACAAATTTCTCTTTTTATCGGTCTATAAAGGAAATATGATACACAATCGCAGTGTTGGTCATGGATGTCGACATAAGTAGGGGAGATGAAGTTAATGTCTCCAATATCAGGGACAGATCCAGGATTCTGTAGAAACAAAAATAGGCAACATCCCGTTAAATATTGACAAGCCAAAAAAAGAACAAAGTAGGTTATCGTCGATTTAATGGACCTGTTGGGTTTAAAATATAAATGGTGTACAGGGAGACAACTGGCTAGAGGGGCTTACTTTATTTTTGCGCAGCTATAGCCATAGGGATTTTAAAGGGACATGGGGTGGTTTCCCCCCAGTATGTGTTTTATTTTCCATGTTAGTGGTGGTGGTTATTTTACCTGACTGCTAAGAAAAGCATAAATGCTTGTAAGTAAGCAACCAGACGGCCGACGGCTTTAGGGTCCTTTTAAATGTATAAACATGTCTTCACATACTCAGGCATTTATTGAAGCTAGTCTGAAATGACTATTATCTGACAAGATGAAATAGATATCCTGGAAAGAAAAGTTGCAGAAGGCCGACACCAAAAAACGTAATGGTAGATCATGCATTGACAGAGTTAGGGGCACACGCCCCCGACCCCCTCGCCCTTTCTGGCTTTCAAAACCAAGGAATGCCTCTTTAACTATTTCGAGTTGTTGACCCAACAGGCCCCTCGAAATGATTACCGTCATTTTTTTTCTTCTCTTCATCGGATAATTTGGGAAAGACCGCCCCTTTAATTAAGATTCCCCGATGTCCATCTTCGCTGAAAGGACCGTCTGCTCCTATGTGTATGGTTCAATGAATGGACTTCCGGTATGGCGCCACAGAATCAACACAAATAATAAGAACCTTTCACTGCCCTGGGAAACCCTAAACGTTTATGAAAGACAATGCTATAATTAATCAAATCCCTCCAAATTCCTCCCTCACGTTCAGATATGAAGTTGTAAACCGTGGCGATTTTGGTTTGTTCGCTTGTTTGCAACATGTGTATTTTTATTGCAATTGTAATTTATTTATTCATTGATTTATTCAAATTTCAAATTTCAAATTTCAAATTTATTCATGTTTCCAACGAAACATTACAAATTAATTATATGCATTTAAAAACAAATTTAAGAAATACATGTTGGAAACAGAGGGGTCCACTAAAAAATCAATGCTTGTACATGTGTGAACACCTCAAATGAAATTTATATATCACCCATCTCTTTTTTTTTCCTTCGAACATACGTATTCACGTGCATTAGTGTTACATTAAAATTCGACACATTTTTGTGTCAATACAGTACAAAAAAAAAAAAAATGTAACTCAAGAATAAACGGTGGACTGGTTGAATTAGGGCCTTTGTTGAATACTTTTAGATGTAAGCTTTAATATGTCACATTCTCAAGAAAGATTAATCGGGGCAAATTAATCTTTCATAATATAAACAACTAAAAAACGTGGTAAGGGTATGACGAATTTAGTTGTTACACGCTTAATGCGTAATCAATATGAATTAGATCAACATTATTATAGGAAGGCTACTACTAGTATGCAAACATAAAGCTTGACGTGCTAGCAGCCCTCGGTTTAACCAGGGGCGTGTCATGAATGGCAATTGCGCGCAACAAATTAGGTCCTACACGTATTCACTAACCTCTGTGATCAATATTATTATGCATATTACTTCCTGCATTTGGAACGCACGCGATCCAAGCTTCTCAATCACTTCGACTGAGCATCCTCTCTGTTGTCAAGATTTTATATGAAGTAGGCCTACTCAATGTGCTAAAGGCAGGATATTTTATTGACATCACTTCCACTACCGTCATGTATTTTGAATTGCGCCATCTTTCGGTGAAAGCGTACATAAAGCAATTTCCGGTTCCTGTATTATACCACTGAATATTCCAGTTCAGTGGGGGATGCATTGTGGTAGGTGGCTGCAAAAGACATCAAAGCCCAACTTCTTTAACAATATAAAAGGATATAAAAACTATTTGAAATTATGCATAAATATCTATGATATGAAACTAACTATCCCGGTAGCCCCCTTTCGACTGGTAAAGCCAAAGCCAAAACGGAAAGGTTTTCTAAAATACCAACAATGATTGGGTTCACATCAAAAGTGATCAGATATCGAGTTTACGACCTTATTACGTTTACCCCTGCATCGGGTAATGCTCTTCATGATTTCCCATGCACCAATCTTATTATTAAGGCGCCTATATTCAATTTTCAGATTTAATTTAATTCAAACATGTAAAAAGGGGTATTAATCCTAAATTTCGCTTTTCGTCTGTTACCCGACTAATTATCTATTCAGTTTTTTTCGTATCTTATTAGCTTCATAATCATTCATTTCCCGTGATAATGAAAGTCAATTAGAGTATTTATGGAAATGTTTATCACTAGATGTTAAGCTTCCTGTTTTATTACTTTAAATGCATATTAACACTGCAAACTAGTTTCGTGATTTCTGAACTTTACCAAAATGTACAAGATGTGCTATAAAATGTCCGTGTCTGATAAAAACTTCTTAAACCAGAAAAGTGAACATAATGCGGAGGTGAAAATATATCAAGGGGTAAAATAAATAAAACTCCTTTTTTAATATTACGTTTGGCTTAGTCATTAGGGTAAAGTCACGTCCAAACGCCTTCGTTTCACAATTAGTAAAGGGTGAATAAACTCCTCGCTTAGTTTTTTTTCTTTCTATAGTCTTATTTTGTTGTTGTTGTTGTTTCTTTGTTTGTTTATTTGTTTTTAATTGACTTTGTTAATAAAAGTGAGTTATTGTGACTGTATATAGCTAAATAAGTCTGCGTCCATAGTTGTGAAATACTGCCTTTAATAGAGAAAATACGAAAATGGTATGTTCATTGTAAAAAAAAAAAAAAGCTACATAAATGCTTTGGGCTTATGTTCATTTGATAGGTTAAGACTTATACTTGTTTCTCCGAATTACCAATTTATCCCGCTTTATATTACATCGATAAATTGGAATTATATCATTGTAGTCAGAAATTAGGCTTTTGACGATGAAAAAACGTATAGTAATTGAGCCATTTATTAAGGTAGAAGTTGTATCTATCAGCTTGGATTTTCTCTGTCATCAATAACAATAAATCTACCTATTAAAATCCAAAGTGAACCAAAATCCTAAATCATGGAATACAGATTTTTACATTATTCATTTTCGTTTAAAATATCGTCTCGCATCAATCATTGTAGCAAAATACGAAAAAACGCTAATAATAAAGAAGATGGTATTCCCGCACAGATCTATATTGGTTGTCTCTTGCAATTTATATGTAATGCATCTCTTAATCATATATTTCCACAATAGTTTCTTCAACCTGATTAATTTTTATATGCTGAGAGCCAGAATGCGTTATCTTTATGCTGTAAAAATATACGAGTTTAAAGGAAAATGAAACCCAACAAACATGAGCTGATAACCTAATTCAAATTGGTCAGTCAAGTTTGTTTTAATCTTGCCATTATCATGGTCAAGTGTGACGTCATCAAACAAATATTTTTTGAGTATCCAAATTTCAACTTCATTTCCCGAAAGAGCATCAAACAGTGATTTCCTATTGAACACTATTTATTCGGATGTTCATAATTATCTCAGCCAATACTTAACATATTCAATTGTTTTTCGACATTTAAACATTATATTTGATGCACTTTTGGAAAATGAAGTTCAAATTGAGAAATTGTTAAAATAGATTTTTATGATGTCACAGCTTCGGTAGGCCTACTTTGATAACTTATCGAGGAAAGCAATCTCTCCAAAGATTGCAGTTTCGTTTCTAGCCATTCCCCCATGGGAGTCGCCATCTTGCATGATTAAAAGAGTGACTAATATAAGGGGTAGTACGATACCCATAGAGTACCGAAGCTGTGATGTCATAAAAATCTATTTTTAGAATTGCTCAATTTTTTCATCATATTCCGAAAGAACATCAAAAATTAATGTCCCAAATGTCGAAAATCCAATCGAATATGTTAAGTTATTGGCTGAGATATGACCATCTGAATGAATATATTCCCATAGGGAACCAAGTGTTATATGCTCCTGGCTCCTAATGGTTAGGAGCCAGAGCATATAACACTGAGTTCCCATAGGACATATATTCATTCAGATGGTCATATCTCAGCCAATACTTAACATATTCGATTGGTTTTCGACATTTGGACATTAATTTTGATGTTCTTTCGGAATATGAAGAAAAAATTGAGAAATTCTAAAAATAGATTTTTGATGACGTCACACTTCACCACTCTATTGACCTGTGTATAATGGATATGGTGCTGCTCAGTGACTGGCTATTTTGAAACCAGAGCAATCAATGCAAAACTGTCTACAGCCACCATTACCCATGCATAGCAAATACATATAGAGCCTAGGTGATTTCTTTGAGCAGTCCTACTCCTCACTCTTTTGAGTCTGACCAATAATTCGTCGCTGTTTTCACGAAGTGACGGTAGTGAACAAAAATTGCATTCACTTTGCGTTACGATTTTCCTAACTACCGTCACTTCGTGAAAACAAGGACTAATGCATCCCAAATGAGACTGTTCTAAAGGTTACAAAGTCATGTCCTTTTTCCGAAGGTTCGTATTTCCGAAGGTCCGTAATTCTGAAGGTTCGTTTATCTTTGCACAGGAGAAACTATGGCTATATCAATTTTCAGTATAATTTTATATCCATACTAGTTTCACCATCTGTCTGTTTTTTTTTTCTTCAAATTTTAAATCGAATCTATAAATGGGTGAATACAAATATTTAGTGTTAGTGTCTAAGGCCATTTGAAAGCTGTTTCACGGATCATGATCGGACAGCGCCTTGTGGAAGGAGGAATGAAAGAAAGCAGAGAGAAGGGGAGAATGAAAGCGAAAGAATAAGAGAGAGTTTAACATTATAAACGTACTTTTTCCATATTTGCTGAAATGTCGTCGTATTTTTTTTCTTAGATTGCTCTTTGACACGCTCCCAGTCTCCTATTCCATACAGCTGTCGCCAAGTACACGCCTTAGCGGTGCCTCAACACTTCAAAAATAGACAAAGATCTTCCTCAAACTACTCCAACTACTTAGATCAACTACTCTTTGTTTTAAAGCTTAACCTTTAAAAAAAATATATTGGGTTTTATTAATTTGATCACAATCAAACCGATGAGAACGTCAATTTAATTAAATGGAAATCCAGCCTTAATATAATAGTAAAGTTCTCTATAAGAAAGCAGAATCATGCGTGCTGTGCTATATCAATATCAATATTTTAGTTTGAATTACTTAAATGCTTTTCAAGTTACCACGGTAGCGAGTAATTTCTGGTAATTTGCAACTTTTGTTATGATCCTGTGAACTCAGACCTTTAACTTCTTCTACCCAACAATTGTAATCAGTTCATCCATGCAAGCAATAATGGAAATATATATACATTTATCATCATGAATTCGAATTGCAGCATACTGGTCAGGGAAGAAAATTACCCTTGGATTTTTGTGGATTTTTAAAGTTTTTTAGTGTTAAATTTTGTTGAAAGTATGGTAACCATAAACCAAACCATTCTCATAGATCTTCTAGATCAACATTGCCTATGGAACTTTGACACGAAAGGTTAGAGCTACATTTTGTAGTTTGTTTTGAACAGGCTGTGATAGATGATGGTAATGATCAGAAGGACGATGGAGATGGAAATTAGATTGGAGATGAT
>JAVYIG010007777.1:0-97393 GCA_035222895.1 Strongylocentrotus droebachiensis
TATCATTAGGTAAAGAATTCCATACATCTGGACCTCTGTGTCTGATTGATTTCTGGGCTAATGTAGTGTGAGGATTGACCACATGTAAATTCGATGACTGCCTTGTTGAATACGATGAACCATGTTATTAGGTTGAAACATTGAATATAATGACGTAGGTAATAATTTGATATTAAAACGGAACATAAATATGGCAATTTGGAGGAAGTTAATATCATCAATCTTTAAGCATTTCAGTTTAACAAATAGTGGGGTAGCATGGTCACGATAACCAGCTCGGGTACATATGCGTACAGCTTTCTTTTGCAGCAGAAGAATATTATTAGTCACACACTTGGATGTTGCCCACAAAATATTACAATAAGAGATGTGTGGTAAAATTAGACTATTATATAGCATAAGTAATATTCTATCAGAAACAAAACATTTTATTCTATACAGTACGCCAATATTTCTGGAGATTGGTGTAACAATGTGTTTTACATGGTCGCTCCAGTCAAGTTTTTCATTGATATAGACACCAAGGAATTTCGTACATGTCTTTCTCTCTAAAGAAATATCATCTAGTTTAATATTAAGAGCAAGGTTGTCATTAGATTTTCTACCTCTAAAATGAATATAATTTGTTTTAAGAACATTGAGAGAGAGCACATTACTTCTAAACCATAAAGTCAACTTTGGTAGTTCCGAATTTAGTTTCTGTTCAAGAGTGTTGATTTCACGATGAGACAAGAAAACACTTGTTTCATCTGCAAATAAGGTATAATTTAAAGTTTTAGATACATTACAAATATCATTGATATAAATAAGAAATAATAATGGGCCCAGGATGGATCCCTGCGGAACACCACATTTAAGATACAGAATGTCAGAGTTAACAGAGTTATAATAAGTGTACTGTCTTCTCATAGATAAGTAACTCGCAAGCCATTGTAAAGCTATGCCCCTTATTCCATAATGCTCTAACTTAGAAAGAAGAATTGAATGGTCAAGTGTGTCAAATGCTTAGTTCAGATCCATAAATACACCAATGACATGCTCGTGAGCAGCGAGTGCACTTGAAACGCGATCATAAAATTTCAGTAGTGCAAGATCTGTAGAATGAGGACCGCCGAAATCCAAATTGATCAGGATTCAATGATTCACATTTATCTAAAAAACTGTAGAGCCTGTTAAACAATTCGTTCCAAAACTTTAGAAAAGCTAGGCAGTATTGAGATTGGTCTATAGTTAGAAACGACCATCACGTCATCTTTTTTATGAACAGGAATCACCCTTGCCAGTTTGAAAGAAGAAGGAAACACTCCGGTCATCAAAGAGAGATTGCAAATGTGTACAAGAAGCGTTAGAATTGAACCAATGATCTTTTTCAATAAAAATGTACTGATTTCATCATGCCCAGAAGAGTGACTGTTTTTTAGCAATCTCACTACATTGAGAATTTCAATGTAATCCGTTGGTTTTAGAAAAATAGAAGTATTAGATGGTTCATTGAGGTACTGTGTGAAGTTGGTTCCATCTTTATTTATCATCTTGGCTTGATTTAGGCCAACATTGACAAAATAAGTGTTATATGCATTTGCAATATCGTCTGCATTTGTTATTTCTTTATTACCATGAGCAATTTTTCCTGGAACTTCATGTTTTCCTTGCTTGCATAAAATATCCTTTACAATTTTCCAGGTAGATGAAATATTGCCATTTGCACTTTCAAACCTCTTAGAGTAAAATAAACGACGTGAACATCGTATAATTGATGTTAATTTATTTCTATATTTCTTGTATTTTTCAACATTATCTGGTGATCGTTTTTTCATACTTCTTTTATATAGGACATTTCTTCTTTTTATCGATCTAAGTATCCCTCTAGTAATCCATGGATAATTTCCTTTTCTCTTGTCGTTTAATTGCACATATGGAAAATGTTTATTAAAAAGATAATAAAACTTATTCCAAAATACTTCAAAAGCACTTTCTACATCGTCACAAACTATAACATCATTCCAATTTTCCGAAAGTAAATCTTCATTCAGACAAGAAACATTTTCATCAGTAAATTTACGTTTCTTTTCAATTCGCCTTTTTTGTGTTACATCAGTTTTGTGGTCAAAAAGTAAGCAAAACACAGGTAGATGATCAGATATTTCACAATAAAATAGACCTGATTGAGAAAAGCCTTTAGATGTTTTTACGAAAATATTATCCAACAATGATGATGAATGATTACTAATTCTGGTTGGTTTATCAATCATTACACTGAATGCATTGGAATCTAGAATATTTCGAAGACGAAGTGAGTTTGGACTATTATTCAGTAAATCGATATTAAAATCACCCATAACACAAACAGATTTATTGAAAGAGTTGACGGTTGACATGAGCAATTCTAAATCATTTAAAAAGTCTACCATGTCTGTGCTGGGAGGTCTGTATATAACGCAAACAATAAAATTCTTTTCATTAGGAAGATCAACCTCAATACATAAGAGTTCCGCAGTTTCGTTTTGGAAAGAAATATCATGTCTGGCTTAAAAGATAAAGAATCCGCGATATACATTAGAAGTCCACCGCCCCTACCACTCGATCTGTCTTTACGTATTTGTTTGTAACCTTCTAAGGTATATAAAGGTGGAGATTGAGGATTTAACCATGTTTCGGTAATGCCTATAACTGAGCAATCGAACTGTAATGATGATAACAGGATATTCATATTTTCATTATTCTTACTTAGACTCCGAACATTACAATGTAAGAAACTAAGAAATTGTGTTTGTTGAGGTTGATCCTTTAGAGGATTAAACTCATTAGGTACGTAGTACCTACAGTCAATATTTGGTTGTAATTGGTAATCTTCATTAGTCATTTAAGGATGAGAGTCTTGCAGAATTCGATATTTTGGTTGAATATAGTGACAGCATAAGTTGACACTGATTGGGGAGGCAAATTTGCCAAAAGAGCGAAATAAAATAAAAACAGAAAAGATCTGAAACATATGAAATAATAATCATCGTTATGGAGTTTAAGAATGTTAATCGTAAATATTGCCTACTTTATTAACTTGTTGATATCGTCTACTTCAACTTCTTGATATCATCCTTGGTATGGATGATGATCGCAGGTTCCTTCTCATCTTTCCTCACGAATATCTTGCCGTTGACGGTCCACACGAACTTGAAGCCCGCCTTCTTCCTTTCAACATTCACGATTCCGAGCAGCTCTCGGGTAACGCTTGTCAGGTTCTCGTTGACGTAGAATTTGTTTGCACTGCCAGGAACACCGATGTCCCTGGTTGTGACATCCTTCAGCTTTTTTCTGCCATCGTAGAATGCATTCCTTGCTCTGCGGCTGTTAAATCGTACAATGATGGATCGTGGTCGACGATCTGCCCCAGCCCTTGGAGCGCCCAGCCGATGCGCAATGTCGATGTCACTCTCCTTCAGCGAAGGGGCAACACATTGGGCGACCTTCAAAGCTAACACAAGAGGACTCTCTTCTCTGCTCTCTGGAATTCCCGCCAGCTCCAAGTTTATCCTCCTATGATACTGGTCGAGGTCCTGTACCTTGTGATGGAGGTCGCTGACCTGGTTATCCAGCGACTTGTTCTTAGCCTTCAGTTCTTCGTTGTCTTTTTCCAACCGTCGTGTCGTCACCTTTAGCTCCTCAAATTTTTCATCCAGGAAGGATAGAGAGCGGACGATGTCTGTCTGCCCTTCCCTCACTTCCTGAATGGCAGCCTCAAGCAGATCCAACTTGCCAGTCAAGGCGTGCGAAAGTGTTTGTAACTCCTCCTTGAAAAGAGAGATGATATCGGGTTTGCTCCCACAAGGCCCAGCTCCTAATTCCTCACTTACTTGCGACCTGGTTTTCTTCGGTGGCATTGTTACGTCAGGCGTCACCGAGATGGCGTATTATGGATTTTGTCTAGATGCGCTCTTGTGCGCTCTTGTGCGCTTTAATAGTTTTGCGCAGTATATTGCGACTTTCAAAAAGAAAATAGAATAGCTCTATTGGAAAAACTATTAAAAAATACAAGTTTTTCGAAAATATCACAAAATCATCACCTCGTCATTCCAAGATGGGTTTTGAATCGGAGTCCTGGTTTGAAGAGATAACACCCGATATAAAAATTATCATGCATCGTCCATTGCATTCTGTTAAAAATCAGTCATTACCGGGAGCTCAACAAAACACGTCCACCCAGGATAAAGATCAAGAACTATCTATTATTAGAATAATTGGTTACATTTGCAGCCTGAGGACTGAATTACAGTGAAATTTACAATATCAATAGACATGCCAAAACAGTTAGTCTGTAGCAGTTAGGGGGCTTAAGCCCATCCCAAGTTTGAAACACATGTAGAAAATAATGCAAATATGCCATCAGCTCACTTACCTGAACAATCATACCGTTTGCCTTGAAGATATCATTCAGTAGAGCATCAATGTCAGAGAGGTTAAGAGAGCAGAGTGTTGCCTGGATGGTCTGGATATCAATGGAGGAGTTGAGAGTCTGGGTGAAGATGTCTTGAAAAAGACTTGTATCGCAGACAGCTTGGAGAGGGTCGGGCTTCATCCATATCTCTGTCCACTAAAATGGAATAAAAATGGATTTAATTGAATGAACTGGAGGTGTGCAGGGAAGAATTACTATATCACTGAATGCTTTGATTTGGTTATGATAGATCTCAAGAGTAAAAGACTTTTTTTTTTAAATTGTCTTCCTTGGCATGAAGATGTATGATGACTACTTTAACTGTTTCTGAAGCAGCCTGCATGCATCACTACACCAAAGAAGAACAAGAATTGTAAATTTTGTTTTATTGATTCATTTTTTTGCACAACCCTTTATCACCATGGTAACGCATCTACATTGTACAGTCATGTACACATACCTGATCTGCTTGAACAGCCATATATAAGAAAGCTTCAGTGATGTCACTACGTACACCAAGATCAGTCAAGAGTTGTACAATGACAGTCGGATCTGGGAACAGCTCGTTGAAGGTTGGGATGGCAAACTCTGTTCCTGTAACAATTAATAAAAACAAAATTTCATGTAGGGTAGGCCTATAATTTAAAGAAAGAACCAAAAGCAGTCCCTCAGTCACATATATTGAACAATGAACAGTTATATTATATACTCATGGTCCTGGATATATTATTTTACATGGTACCCTTAATATCAGGGCCCAATTGCTAATGCCAGGGTAATAATTATAGTACAACAGAAGAGGAGGAAGAAAAAGAGGCAGACAAAGAAAAAGAACAAGAAAAAACAGAAATAGGAGAAGAAGAAGAAGAAGAAGAAGAAGAAGAAAGAGAAGGAGGAGGAGGAGAAGAAGAATAATTATCATTTTTGTATTTATTACTGGTTGGGATGGCAAACTCTGTCCCTGTTACAACAAATAAAAATATTTAAAAATCATGTAGGGTAGGCCTATATTTTTAAAGAAAGAACAAAAATGCAGTCCCTCAGTCACATTCTACAATGTACAGTTATAATACTCCAATACATGAGGCACCCGCATTTTCAGTATAATGACTCTTGATATATTTTTTTACATGGTACCCTTAATATCAGGGCTGCGTTGTTCATGCCAGGGAAATAATAGTACAACAGAAGAGAAGGAAGCAAAAGAAGAAGATGAAGAAAAAGAAAAAACAAGAAGAGGAGATGAAAAAGAAGAAAGAGGAGGAGGAGAAGCAAAGTTATCGTTTTTGTATTTATTACCATTGTTGCTTGCCAACAAATCCGCAATGACGTCATTAATGTACTGCATGAGTTGGGCCTGCTTCAACCAGTCCTGGACCCAGGTTTCATTCAGACCAGGAATTTCAAGGGACTGCAGTAACTCAATGATACTGAAAGAAGTAAACAAATAACGGTGTGAGAGAGCCATCTTAATTTATAATGAATCCAGGCCACTGTCATTTAAAAAACTACAACAAAACTAGATTTCTTCAAAAAGTAAAATAATAATAAAAATAATAATATTAATTTTTTATATAGCGCTTAATACAAATGTCTCTAAGCGCTTTACAAATATACTATTACCCGGTCATTGGATTCAGTGCTTGCCCGCACACACTGTGTGCACAATCTCCACTCCCTGGGGAGAATTCCAGCCGGGCGTTACGTGACGCTCTCAAGCTGTTTGACCAACAGTGACGGTCGCATCCTACCGGGTACCCATTTAACACATGGGTGGAGAGTAGCAAGTGCAGGTTAATATCTTGCCAAAGGATATTAGTGCCGTGTCGGGATTCAAACCCTCGACCTTCGCATCTCAAGGCAAGCGCCTTAAACCACTCGACCACGACACTCCCTAAATGAGTGATTTCATTAAAAAAGAAGTATAACTTGTAACCTGTTGAATATGTAAACATATTTTGTAATACTTAGTCAACAAAATGCACGATTTTATTACCATTAACAGTCTGAGTGGTCATATTTTTTAACTAGATTCCAGAATTATTGATGATTTCTAAGAAAAATCATTATCATATTCGAAATATCTGTCAAAATTTTTTCTTAATGTCTTCTTTTTTTCAATTTTTAGCCCGTTTTAATTGGAGGGGCACTTTAAATATCACTGAGAAAATCACACTTTTTCAACACTATATCCTTTTTTAAACACTGGTTTACACATACCTCTGTGGATTTAATTCAAAGTTAGTAGGGTCTGAAATCAGCTTGGTAATGATCGCTGATATCTCTTGGCTGATGTTGAGGGCAGTCTGTAGATCAAAACCTGGGACTTGATAGAAAACCTGAACAAGCTGCATTAAAAGAGAAATGAATTGAATTAAATTGGATTGGCTACATTTGCAGCCCAAACATCAAGTTAGAGTGAAGTTTACAATATAAATAGATAGTTGTCTTGTGTTAAGGCCCTTCTGATGTATTGCAGAAGTAGATTTTTGGTCCCATCGGTCAGGGGTTGAGACTGATAGGCGCCCAGGACTAATGGGAACCCAAAATCTATGTCTGGAACACCTATCCCCCCCCCCCCCCCCCCCATCCCCAACTTATTTTGAAAACTGAACACAGGACTCCAGCATAAAGACTCAAGTAATACGGACCCCCTTTCAAGAAGTTTATGTGATGCCCTGCATTATTTGCTGATAAGGTAATCCACGGACCAAAGTCACTTACCTGAACAATCAGACCGTTTGTATTGAATACATCATTTAGTAGAGCATCAATGTCAGAGAGGTTAAGAGAGCAGAGTGTTGCCTGGATGGTCTGGATATCAATGGAGGTGTTGAGAGTCTGGGTGAAGATGTCTTGAAAGAGACTTGTATCACAGACAGCTTGGAGAGGGTCGGGCTTCATCCATATCTCTGTCCACTTAAATGAATTAAAAATGGATTTAATTGATTAAATTGGAAATGTCCAAGGAAGAATTACATTTATTTGATTGTGATAGATGTCCAGAGCAGCAGAGATATATATACAAAATGTAGCAATATAAATTGTCTTCCTTGGCATGAAGATTAGATATGACTGCTTTCATCATTTTTAGGCAAGCTGCATGCATCAGCTCACCAAAGAAGAACAAGGATTGCAACAAAAATTTATTGATTCATTTTTTTGCACAACCCCTCCCATCCTCATTATCCCCATGGTAACGCATCTACATCGGGACGTCATATACACGTACCTGATCCGCTTGAACAGCCATGTATAAGAAAGCTTCAGTGACATCATTAGGAACACCTAGATCAGTCAACAGTTGTACAATAACAGTCGGATCTGGGAACAGCTCATTGAAGGTAGGGATGGCAAACTCTGTCCCTGTAACAATTAATTAAAAAACCAATTTCATGTAAGGAAGGCCTATATTTTTACAAAAGAACAAAAAGCAGTCCCTCAGTCACACATATTGATCAATGTACAGTTTTATTATCTACTCATCATTTACTGTATCAAAACAAGACTGGATTTGAAGATATGATGTGAAATGCAAGTGCTGTCTGTGGTATGGTCAGCTCTATCTCTGTCTTCACCTTAAAAAATGACTAAGCGGACCCCGGTTCATCTTTTGAACGAAGGCGTTAAGGTTGGTTCCAAGATGTAAATTATTTGATTGATACACATCTGTAAAAGCCCAAATCACACACACATGCAAGTAATGTGAAATGACAAGTGAAATTGTTCATTCCCATAGACTTCAATATATGAGGCACCCATAATTTCAGTATATGGCCATGGAAATATTGTTTGCATTGTATCCTTATCAGGGCTGCGTGGCTAATGACACAGAAATAATAGTACAATGCAAAGAAGAAGAAGAAGAAAAAAAAGAAAATATGAAAAGAGAAGGAGGTAGAAGAGGAAGATAGAGAAGAAGTAGAGGAAGAAGATGAAGAAAATGGGGAAGAAGAAGGTGAGGAAAAAGGAACAAAGAAAAACAAGGAGAGAAAGAGAAGAAGAACGAGGAGCAGGAGGAGAAGAAGAAAAATTAAAATAATGTTTGTATTTATTACCATTGTTGCTTGCCAACAAATCCGCAATGACATCATTAATGTACTGCATGAGTTGGACCTGCTTCAACCAGTCCTGGACCCAGGTTTCATTCAGACCAGGAATGTCAAGGGACTGCAGTAGCTCAATGATGCTGAAATAAATAAACACATAAAAGTGTGAACTTGTAACCTGTTAAATATGTGACATATTTTATCCTACTTAGTCAACGAAATGCAGGGTTCTATTACCATTGACGGTCTGAGTCATCATTTTTAAGCTATAATCTATGATTATGGATGGTTGCTAAGAAAAATCATTGTCATATTTGGAATCTCTGTCAAAAACTCTTCTACATGTCTTTTTTTCTCAATTTCTAGCCCGTTTGATTGGAGGGGCCCTTTAAAATCAATGAAAAAATCAATAAAAAAATCACACTTCTTCAACACCTTATCCTTTTTTTTAAAACATTAATTTACACATACCTTTGTGGATCTAATTCAAATTTAGCAGGGTTTGAGATCAGATTGGAGATGATCGCTGATATCTCTCGGCTGACGTTGAGGGCAGTCTGCAGATCAAAATCTGGGACTTGATAGAACACCTGGACAAGCTGCATTATAAAAGAAACAAATTCAATTGAATTGGATAGGCTAAAAGAAATTAACATTTGCAGCCCAAAGACTGCATTACAGCACGGTGAAATTTACAATATAAACTGACAACAAAAAAATCTGTAGCAGTTGGGGGGGCTCAAGTCCATCCTACGGTTTGGAACACACATAGAAAATGATTTTGCTGATAAGGTAATCCCCCGACCAGAACAACCATAAGCTCACTTACCTGAACAATCATGCCATTTGCCTTGAAGATATCATTCAGTAAGACATCAATGTCAGAGAGGTTAAGAGAGCAGAGTGTTGCCTGGATGGTCTGGATGTCAATGGAGGAGTTGAGAGTCTGGGTGAAGATGTCTTGAAAGAGACTCATATTGCACACAGCTTGGAGAGGGTCGGGCTTCATCCATATCTCTGTCCACTAAAATGGAATAAAATTGGATTCAATTGAATGAACTAGAGATGTGCAGAGAAGAATGACTATTTCCTTAAAGTAGTCACCTGTAGGAAATTCGCGACAACTGATAATTATGGACAATTTAAACATGGATGGAAAGATCTCCTCTTGAAAAACACAAATAATTCGGGGAAAATCAGGGGTGCAACTTATACACAGGTATATACAACAACAAAAGTTTTTTAAGTGTCGATTTATGCCCCCTCCACCTGCACTGTGCCTGGCAAGGTCTCCCAGCACAGTCATACAAGGTGTGTTGACTCACCACTTGCACCAATACAGTCACAGTAAGATTACTGTAGGAAGTTATTTGAAGTGGCACAGTAAAACTGTACTAGATTATATAATCTGTAATCTAGGTTACAAAGTTGCGACAGTAATGTACTCTCACTATTTGTCATCTGGGTTATAGTGATGGCACAGCATCGAACTGTAGGATCAAACTACAACAGCACTACCTTTATGGCCGGATTTCTGTTTGGACTTCAAGAAAAATTTGTCTGTCATCTTTAGTTTTAAAAATGACATTGTTACTATTATTTGTGACAAGTTTACAAGAACAACTCGCAGTAAAATAAAGATCCTTCCCTGCATGCATTTTTAAACACGGATCTGGCTTGCTGCCTTTGTTTTTTTTTGCCCCCTAAAATAGGGGTGCGTCTTATACACAGAGATTTACGGTAGATATCATGGAAAGGCGTAACTGTGTTGTGCGTGTGACGTCACAAATCTTGACGCTCTACGGAGGACCGCTGAAGGCAGAAAATCTGGATCTCAAAATTAACATTTTTGAGAGATAATTACTGCAGGCCCCAAACATATTTTGAAGAGGGAAGTTGTTACATTTTATCAGTAAAGCTTCCCCTTTGCAATGATATGAATTTTGCATCAATTCAAAACACTTTTGATTCTTCGGGTGACTTCTCTAATGCTTTGACATGTTGATGATTTGATTGTGATAGATGTCCAGAATAATACATAGATTAAAAAACTTAGTAATAAAAATTGTCTTCCTTGGCATGAAGATTAAGGATGAATGCTTTCATACTTTTAGAAGCAGCCTGCATGCATCACCACACCAAAGAAAAACAAGGATTGTAAACATTGTTTTACTGATTTATTTTCCTGCACATCCCCCTCCCATAATCCTTATCACCATGGTTACATATCTACAATGGACAGTCATGTACACGTACCTGATCTGCTTGAACAGCCATGTATAAGAAAGCTTCAGTGATGTCATTAGGAACACCAAGATCAGTCAGCAGTTGTACAACGATAGTAGGATCAGGGAATAGCTCATTGAAGGTTGGGATGGCAAACTCTGTCCCTGTAAATATTAAAAAATAAATAAATTCCATGAAATATACATGTAGGGTAGGCCAACATTTTAAAGAAAGAACAATAAGCAGTCCTTGAATGGAGTGTAGTTAACAATGCATCGGTTTTTTCTTGACATCTACTCATCATTCACTGCATCAGAGCAAAACTGGATTTTAAGGTATGATGTTAAAAGCAAGTGATTTCTGAGGTATGGGCAGCTCTCTGTCCTCCTCTAAAAACTGACTTAGCAGACACTATTTCGAGTCACATCTTTTTTGGATGGTGACATTAAAGGTCTGTCCCAAGATGCAAATAATCATATCTGATTGATACACGTCTGTAAAAACCCAAATTACACACACACAGATGCAAGTGATGTGAACTGACTTGTGGATTTATACCTTCCTATAGACTTGAGGCACCCATATTTTCGGCATATGCCCCTGGACATATTGTTTTTAATACATTGTAACCTTATCAGGGCTGTGTGGCTAATGCCAGGGTAATAATAGTACCAAAAAAAGAAGACGTAGAAGAAGAGAAAAAGAAGAGAAAAAGAAGAAGAAAAAAAATAGAGAAAGAGAAAGAGAAGTAGAAAAAAATAGAAGAGGAAGAAGAAAAAGAAGAAAAAGAAGAAATAAACGAAGAGGGAGAAAAAAGAGAAGAAGAAAAAAGAAAGGAGATTAAGAAGAAGAAAGAAGAAGAAAGAGAAAAAGACAAAAGAGAAGGAGGATGAAGAAGAGAAGGACGAAGAAGAAGAATAAGAGGAAGACAAAGAGGGAAAAATAGAAAGAAAAGAAAGAAAAAAAGGAGAAGAAAAAAGAGAAGAAGAAGAGGGAGAACATTGGGAGAAGGAGAAATTAGAAGAAGCAGCAGAAGAAGAAAATAAAGAAGAATTAATTTCTTTTGTTTAAATTACCATTACTGCTTGCTAACCAAGCAATGATGTCATTAATGTACTGCGTCAGTTGGACCTGGTTCAACCAGTCCTGGATCCAGGTTTCATTCAGACCAGGAACTCTAAGGGACTGCAGTAACGTGATGAAGCTGGAAGAAATAAAGACATAATGACATGAGAGTGCAATCTGAATTTGTGATAACTGCAGGCCACTGTCTTTTACAATAACAAAATTAATGAATGATCAAAGTGTCATTAGAAATAAATCATAGCTAATTGTTGCCTGTTAAATATGTAACATATTTTGTACTATTTTGTCCCAAAAGTGCATGATTCTCACCAATAAGTTCCCATGATACACAAGCTTGCTTCACAATATACACAAACATAAAAGAAATTGTATACATTATACAGTGTCGTGTACATTAAACATGTACATATATATACATGTAAACATGCACATGTTACTCTAACAAAGGCTCAACAAAAATATGTATACTCTGTATCTCCTACAGTTGTTTCATTATTTCTTCTTCACTTGTCTATTTTCTAACATCAACTGCCGCACAACTATTTCATTCCTATTATCCTATACATGTACAAATAGATTTACGCTCAAGCACTGCGCTTAAAGAATGGTAAATAAAACCATGTGTCTGATACATTTAAGTCAAACAACTAAAATGATATTTTCATTTGCTTTATTAAAGCACATTGATCTGTGATTTCCTAAAATGCTATTTTGATGATATAATACATGCTATCATGTATTGATGTCTACATAGGACGTTTGGGAAATGGGCTCCCCCAAAAAAATTGTAAAACCCTCTTGAATTCTACTTAAAATCACACTTCTTCAACACCAAATTCTTTTTTCAAACACTGGTTTACACATACCTCTGTGGATCCAATTCAAAGTTAGTAGGGTCTGAAATCAGGTTGGAGATGGTCTCTGATATCTCTCGGCTGACGTTGAGGGCAGTCTGCAGATCGAAGTCTGGGACTTGATAGAAGACCTGAACAAGCTGCATTATAAGAGAAATTAATTAAATTGAATTGTATACATTTGAAGCCAAAACACTTGAGTTATATTGAAATTTACAATATAAACAGATAGTTGACTTGTGTTAAGGCCTCTCTGCCTGCTATGGAACAATGTATTCTAGAAGTAGATTATTGGTCCCATCATTCAGGGGTTGAAACCGGTAGATAGGCGCCCAGGACTCATGGGAACCCACAATCACACAGGACTCCAGCATATGACTCCAAAAACATAATAAGGACCCCCTTCCAAGAAAGTAATGCGATGCCCTGCATTATTTATTGATAAGGTAATCCACCCTCTGCTCACTTACCTGAACAATCATACTGTCTACCTTGAAGATATCATTCAGTAAAGCATCAATGTCAGAGAGGTTAAGAGAGCAGAGTGTTGCCTGGATGGTCTGGATGTCAATGGAGGAGTTGAGAGTCTGGGTGAAGATGTCTTGAAAGAGACTCGTATTGCACACAGCTTGGAGAGGGTCTGGCTTCATCCATATCTCTGTCCACTAAAATGGATTAAAAATGATTCAATTGAATGAATTGGAGGTGGGCAAGGAAGAATTACTATTTCACTGAATGCTTTGACATGTTGATGATTTGATTGTGATAGATGTCCAGGGTAAAAAAGACTAAAAAATATAGTAATAACAATTGTCTTTCTTGGCATAAAGATTATTGATGGCTGCTTTCGTTATTTTTTAGGCAGGCTGCATGCATCACCACACCGAAGAACTATGATAGTAAACTTTGTTTCATACCCGCTTCACATACACAGATGTTTCTAATGAATCCTTACGGATCGCCAACTCGTAGTCAATCGCAAGCATCCGTAAAAAAACTCATTGGTATCCGTAAATAACTTGTTACAACTCGCAACAACTGGCAGACACTCTTAAGGATCCGTGAAAGGAGAGGCAATTTTTTTGACGTCAAAAACTTCTTATGATTGTCCAGATAGTTTTGTCCGTAAATAACTCATAAATAGCTTGTAACAATCCGTAAGTATTGTAACCCGCTCGCAACAACAAATAACCATCCGTATACTGCTCGCAAGAATCTGTAAATGACTTGTTACAATTTTTTTAATGATTTGTTACGGTTAGTTTACAATTTGTTTACGGATTATTACGATTGCTTCATGTTGTTTACAATTTCATTCGGGGTTGTATTACAATGGCTTTACGGATTGTTACGAGCTATTACGAGCACTTTGCGTGTAGTTACGATTACTTTACGAATAGATACCCATACTTTGAATATTCTTACGTATTGTTTACGATTAGGGGAAAAGTATAAAAGCTGCAATTCGTAAGGAAAATTGTAAGGACTCGTAAATACTTGTAACTAACTCTGGACTATTCGTAACAACATGTAAGCAGGTCGTTAAATGCCTGTAAGTTGCTCGTAGTTATCCGTGACAACTCGTTACAAATCGTGGGATTTTGCCGTAAATACATCGTAACAACTTGTAACAATATGTAATAAACCGTAAATAGGTCGTAATAGCTCGTAACAACTCTTAAATTGGTCGTAAAAGTGGCCAAATCGTAAGGATCCGTGAATTCGCGCGAACCGTAGGGAATTGTAAGAAAAATCTGTGCATGTGAAGGGGCTATTACTGATTCATTTCTGCATATTCCCCTCCCATCCTCCTTATCTCCATGGTTACGCATCTACATTGGACAATCATGTACACGTACCTGATCTGCTTGAACAGCCATGTATAGGAAAGCTTCAGTGATGTCATATGGAACACCAAGTTCAGTCAACAGGTTTAAAACGATAGTAGGATCTGGGAATAGCTCATTGAAGGTTGGGATGGCAAACTCTGTCCCTGTAACAAATAATAACAAAATTGATTCAATGAAATATACATGTAGGGTATAGGCCTATATCTTAAGGAAAGAATAATTAGTTTTCCCTGAGTTAGATATATCTAATAATTGGGAGCTTGATATCTTCTCGTCATTCACTGCATCAATACAAAACTTGATTTGAATGTATGATGTAAAACGCAAGTTATGTCCGTGGTAAGGTCAACTCTCTGTCTTCATATAAAAACTGACTCAGCGCACCTCTGTTCGATACTGAGTCACGTCTTTTGTAAGGTGATCTTAACTCTTATCGTGCCATAAGGAATACAGCCTAATACCACAGAGCTAATCCCCATTGTGCCAAGCCTCAAATCCCCCTCTGCCAAGTTAATTTTTAGATAATCGGATTAACATGATGGTACTATCAATAGCGCATGCGAAACACTAGGCACAGTGCAATGGGCATGAACAACAACTGCAATTACGAATGCGAGCATGCATGCACAAAGCAGATAAGCAGTAGCTCGCTCGCATAAATGAAGCAACCAATCGATAGCGCGCTCGCGTGTACAAAGTACTATAACGATAGAGTGCAAGCAGCCTTATGGCAGGATATGAGTTAAAGGTCGATCCCACAATGTAAATAATCATACCTTATTGATACACGTCTATAAAAACCCAAATTACACACACACACATGCAGATGATGTGAACTGACTAGTGCAATTTTTCATTCCCATAAACTTCAATACATGAGGCACCCATATTTTCAGTATTTGGCCCCTGGACATATTGTTTTACATGGTACCTTTATCAGGGCTCCTTTGCTAATGCCAGGGTAATAATAGTACAACAGAAAAGGACAAAGAGGATGGAGAACAAGAAGAAGATAAAGAGGAAGAAGAAGGAGAAAAACAAGAAGAGAAGGAAAAGAAGAAAGAGGAGGAGAAAAAGACTTAGTATAATTTTGTATTTATTACCATTATTGCTTGCCAATAAATCTGCAATGACATCATTGATATACTGCATGAGTTGAACCTGCTTCAACCAGTCCTGGACCGAGGTTTCATTCAGACCAGGAATGTCAAGGGACTGTAGTAACTCAATGATGCTGAAAGAAGTAAACACATAAAGGTTTGAGTCAGCAATCTTAATTTATGATGAATCAAGACCACTGTCATTTCAAAAGAATACAATTGAACTAGAATTCGTCAAAAAGTAAAATGAGTGATCAAAGTTTCATTAAAAATGAAATATAAATGTAACCTGTTATTAAAATGATTAACATATTTTCTAATATATTTTTGGTGAATGAAATCCTGTTCAGTGATTGGTTGACATAGCATCATATGACCAAACATAACATTGCTATAATGTTACTGATAAGAAAAATGTGCTATACGGTGACGTCATCCATGGTATAGTGCACTATACCATGGATGATGTTATAGATATGCGATCGCTCAAGATGAATGTGCTCTTGGTATCAAGCACTATTTCAAGCCACTAGTGAAATTTGGGATTCCTTGGTGACAGAAATTATTATTATATTTATGCAGGTTGGTTTGAAAAATATAAAACAAATATATCATGCGCTATTTCAAGCTACTAGTGAAATTATGGATTCCTCAGCGACATAACTAGCACTATTCCTGCCACCTTGGTCCATAATTTCAACTAGAGCCTGTCAGTGCATGGTATATTAGTTTACTATTTAGTCAACAAAATGCAGGGTTCTAACCATATTTTCATTATAATATGCATGTATACAATTTTATTTTTATGTCCATGTGTATGTAACACGAAGGGGAAACAAGTTTCAGTATCATTATGGACAATAAAACTTGAATATTGAATAAACTTGCTTCAAGATGAACATACATTTTAACAATTAAAAAATTATTAAACATTATACAATGTCCTGTACATATCATGTACAGGTATGTGCATCTAAACTTGAGCGTTGCACGCATGAAGCACACAAGTAAGAGCAGCTGAATGTTATTTTCCTTTATTTCATTTGCTTTAATCACATTGATCTGGAATTTGTTAACATGCCGTCTTAATGATATAATACATGCTATCACGTATTGATTTCTACATAGGACGTTTGGGAAAAGTTTACATCAGCAAATATATTACAAGGAGCGGTGAGCGATATAGCTCTTGAAAGCTCAGAAAGAGCTCCAAAAAAACTAAACACTCTATTATCACTCAGACAATCACACTTCTTCAACACCAATTCCTTCTTTTAAAGACTGGTTTAAACATACCTCATTGGATTTAAATTGAAGTTAGTAGGGTCTGAAATCAGATTGGAGATGATCGCTGATATCTCTCGGCTGAAGTTGAGGGCAGTCTGCAGATCAAAGCCTGGGACTTGATAGAAAACCTGAACAAGCTGCATTATAAGAGAAATGAATCGAATTGAATGTGATTGGCTAAGACAAAAATCACATTCGCAGTCTCAGGACTGAATTAAAGTGAAATTTACAATATAAACAGACATGCCAAAAAAAGTTACTCTGTAGCGTGTCACGGGCTCAAGTCCATCCAAAGTTTGGAACACATGTAGAAAATAAAAGCAAGAACCCTCAAGCCCCCCCCCCCCCTCCCTACCCCCAAAAGATACTAATTGAAGAAAAAACTAGATGGAATTTCGACTGCCCGCAGTCGAAAAACGATGCCTCTGCCATAGAGCAATTTTACAAATAAAAAAAAGAAGCAATTTTATTTTTAACATGGTGTCAGCGGTGGGATATAACCAAAAAAAGTGCTTTTGTTGTGAATTAGGGACAAAAGATGAGTATCGTGATGCCCTCCATTATTTGCTGATAAGGTAATCAACGGACCAAAACAACCATCAGGTCACTTACCTGAACAATCATACCGTTTGCCTTGAAGATATCATTCAGTAAAGCATCAATGTCAGAGAGGTTAAGAGAACAGAGTGTTGCCTGGATGGTCTGGATGTCAATGGAGGAGTTGAGAGTCTGGGTGAAGATGTCTTGAAAGAGACTGGAATCGCAGACAGCTTGGAGAGGGTCAGGCTTCATCCATATCTCTGTCCACTAAATGGATTAAAAATGGATTCAATTGAATGAAACTGGGGGTGTGCAGGGTTTGACATGTTCATGATTTGATTGTAATAGATGTCCAGAGTGTAACATTAATTAGTGATCAAAATTGTCTTCCGTGGCACAAAGATATGTGATGACTGCTTTAATTATTTTTGAAGCAGCCTGCATGCTTCGCCACACAAAAGAAGAACAAAGATTGTAAACTTTGTTTTAGTGATTCATTTATCTGCACATCCCCCTCCTATCCTCCATATCACCACGGTTACGCAACATTATTGTACAGTCATGTAACACATACCAGATCTGCTTGAACCGCCATGTATAAGAAAGCTTCAGTGACGTCATTAGGAACACCAAGATCAGTTAACAGTTGTACAACGATAGTAGGATCTGGGAATAGCTCATTGAAGGTTGGGATGGCAAACTCTGTCCCTGTAACAATATGAATATTAAACAATTCATGAAATGTGATGTAGGGTATCGGGGTAGGCCTATATTTTAAAGAAAGAACAATGAGCAGTCCCTGGGTGAGATATATTTAGAAATATTCTTTTGGGGGGGGGGGCTTGATATCTTCTCATCATTCACTGCATCAAAACAAAACCGGATTTGAAGGTTTGATGTTAAATGGAAGTAACTTTTGTGGTACGGTTAGCTTTCTGACTTTGACTTCATACTGACTCAGCTTGCCCCGGGTTTGAGACTAAATCACGTCTCTCTTATGATGATCTTATTGGTCAGTTCCAAAACATAAATAATCATATCTGATTGATAAACATCTGTAAATATCCAAATTACTCACACAAACACACACAGATGCAAGTGATGTGAACTGAATAGTGAAGTTTGTCTTTACCATGGAAATCAATAAATGAGGCACCCGTAATTTCAGTATATGGCCCGTGGAGAAATTTTTTACATTGTACTCTTATCACGGCTGCATGGTCAATGCCACAGAAAAAAAAGTACAATGCAAAGAAGAACGAGAAGAAGAAAAAACAAAAATTGGAGAAGGAGAAGGAAGAGGATAAAGAAGAAGAGGAAAATAGAGAATAAGATGATAAAGAAAAAGAAGAAGAAGATTGAAGATAAAACAAGAAAAAACAAGAAAAGCAAGGAGAGGAGAAAGAGAAGAAGAAAAGAAGTGAAGAGGGAGAAGAAGAATTATTAACATTTTTCTACTTTATTACCATTGTTGCTTGCCAACAAATCTGCAATGACATCATTAATGTACTGCACGAGTTGGACCTGCTTCAACCAGTCCTGGACCGAGGTTTCATTCAGACCAGGAATGTCAAGGGACTGCAGTAACTCAATGATGCTGAAAGAAATAAACACATAAAGGAATCAATGAAACCAGTGATATATGATGTGTACAAGTCAGAGCAGCTAAATGTTATTTTCTTTTTGTTTCATTTGCTTTATTCACGTTATTCTGTAATTTTTCAACATGCTATCTTGATGATATAATACATTATATTGATGACTACATAGGATGTTGGGAAATGCTAACATCGGGAAAAATATTAAAAAGGAGCTGTGAGCGATATAGCTCTTGAAAGCTAAAAAAGAGCTCCAAAAAAGCTTAACACTTAAATATCACTCAGGCAATCACATTTCTTCAAAAAGATATCTTTTTTGTAAACACTGGTTTAGACATACCTCATTGGATTTAATTCAAAGTTTGTAGGGTCTGAGATCAGATTGGAGATGATCGCTGATATCTCTTGGCTGACGTTGAGGGCAGTCTGCAGATCAAAACCTGGGACTTGATAAAAAACCTGAACAAGCTGCATTATAAGAGAAATGAATTGAATTAAATTGGATTGGCTAAACAAAACTTCACATTTGCAGCCCAAGGACTGAATTACAGTGGCATTTACCATGTAAACAAACATAAAAACAGTTACTCTGTAGCTTTTGGGGGGGGGGCTCATGCCCAACCAAATTTGGAACACATGTAGGAAATCTGCAAGAACCGTCAAGCCCCCTAGACCCCTAATTCCCCCCTAAAAATATATATATATATATACAGTCAACCTTGCACAAGTCGACCTCGTATCTGTTGAATAACTGCCCAAGTCGATGCAAATAATTAGTCAAAAGTTTTCATCGCAATTTGTAAGTCAAATTTTGTATGTAGAATAATCGCCCAAGTCGATCAAATTCCCCGGGACCGTTCTAACGAGAAAAAAAAAAATTCTCATCGCTGAAATCAAACAAAATCAATCACTGTCAAAGCACACATCGCACACTGATTTTGTTAAAACAATACGTAAGTCTGGGCCCCCACCCCAAAACAAATTTGAAATCTTTACACAGGACTCCAACATTAAGACTCCAGAAAAATATGATATGGACGCCCTTCCAAGAAGTTAATTGCGCCCTGCATTACTTGCTGATAAAGTAATCGTCTGACCAAAACAGCTGTCAGCTCACTTACCTGAACAATCATTCCGTTTGCCTTGAAGATATCATTCAGTAAAGCATCAATGTCAGAGAGGTTAAGAGAGCAGAGTGTTGCCTGGATGGTCTGGATGTCAATGGAGGAGTTGAGAGTCTGGGTGAAGATGTCTTGAAAGAGACTTGTATCGCAGACAGCTTGGAGAGGATCAGGCTTCATCCATATCTCTGTCCACTTAAATAGATTAAAAATGGATTCAATTGAATGAACCGGAGGTGTGCAGGGAAGAATGACTATTTCACTTAATGCTTTGATATGTTGATTATTTGATTGTGATAGATGTCCAGAGTGTTACATAGATTCAACAAATTATTAATCAAAATTGTCTTCCTTGGCACAAAGATATATGATGACTGCTTTCATTTTTTTTGAAGCAGCCTGCATGCATCACCACACAAAAAAAGAACAAGGATGGTAAACTTTGTTTTAGTGATTCATTTATCTGCACACCCTACTCCCATCCTCCTTATCACCATTGTTACGCAACAACATTGGACAGTCATGTACACATACCTGATCAGCTTGAACAGCCATGTATAAGAAAGCTTCAGTGACGTCACTAGGAACACCAAGATCAGTCAACAGTTGTACAACGATAGTAGGATCTGGGAATAGCTCATTGAAGGTTGGGATGGCAAACTCTGTCCCTGTAACAATTACAAAAATAATAATTTCATGAAATATACATGTAGGGTAGGCCTATATTTTAAAGAAAGAACAATAAGCAGTCTCTGAGTGAGATGTAATCAATCATGTACCGTTTTCTTTCTTGACATCTACTCATTAATCACCGCATGCAAGTGCTGTCTGTGGTATAGTCAACTCTCTGTCTTCACCTAAAAACCGACTCAGCAGACCCTGGTTCTAGACCGACTCACGTCTTTCGAATGGTCACTTTAAAAGTCGGTCCCAGGATGTTAATTACCATATCTGATTTATACAGGTCTGAAAAACCCAAATTACACAAACACAGATGTAAGTGATGTGAACTGACTAGTGAAATTGTTCATTTCCATAGACTTCAATACATGAGGTCTGCATTTTCAGTGTATGGCCCTTAACATATTGTTTTATACCACCTTCACATACACAGAGTCCTTACGGATCGCATAAATTCACAGATCTTTCACGGATCCTTACTTTTACGATCGATTTACAAGTTGTTATCATGTGCTATTTACGATTTATTACGGATTATTATGAGTTCTTACAATGTATTTATGGCAAAATTCCATGATTTGTTACGAGTTGTCACGGTTAACTACAAGCAACTTACGGGCATTGTACGAGCTTTTTAGGGATTGTTACAAGTATATTACGAAATGAAACTATTCATCAAAGCTTTTATGTGTTAGGTACGACCTGTGTTGTTAGGAATAGTTTTTTTATTAGTCCTTACGATTTTGCAGCCTTTAAACTTTTCCACAAATCGTAAACACTATGTAAGAATATGTAAAGTATACGTATCTATTCGTAAATTACTTGTAACTACGCGTAAAGTACTTGTAATAACTCATAACAATACTTAAAGCCATCGTAACACAACCAGCATGAAATCGTAAACAACACGTAAGCACTCATAATGATCTGTAAATAATCCAGAAACAAATCGTAAACCAACTGTAACAAATCGTTAAAAAAATTGTTACAAGTCATTTACAGATTCTTGCGAGCAGTTTACGGATGGTTACGTGTTGTTGTGTGCAGTTTACGAGCCGTTTACAATACTTACGGATTGTTACGACTTATTTACAGAAAAATCAATCTGTGAACAATCAAAAGAACATTTTTGCCATGTCAACAAATTTGCCTTTCCTTTCATGGCTCCTTAAGTGTATCTGTGAGTTGTTGCGATGAGTTCTTTATGGATACCAGCGAGTTATTTACGGATGCTTGCGATTGACTATGAGTTGGCAATCCCTAAGGATTCGTTAGAAAAATCTGTGTATGTGATGGGGGTATTTACATTTATCAGGGCTGCGCGGCTATTGTCAGGGCAATTGCAATGTTGAGAATGTCAAGAAGAGAAAGTGAAAGAAGAAAAGAATAATTATAATAATACAGTGTAACATTTATTTTAACTATAATTATTATTATTACCATTGTTGCTTGCCAATAAATCAGCAATGACATCATTAATGTACTGCATGAGTTGGACCTGCTTCAACCAGTCCTGGACCGAGGTTTCATTCAGACCAGGAATATCAAGGGACTGCAGTAACTCAATGATGCTGAAAGAAATAAACACATAAAGGTGTGAGAGAGAGAGCAATCTAAATGCCACTGTCATTTCAAAAGACTACAACAAAACTAGATTTTATCAAGTGTTGTTAAAAATGAAATATAACTTGTAACCTGTTAAACATATAAACATATTATGCACTATTTCGTCACCAAAATGCAGGGATCTCAACAATACTCAAGCGTGCTTAAAAATTTACACAAACAAAAGGACTGAAACAATTTATAAATTATACAGTATTGCGTACATAACATGTACATATAAACGTATTTATGTGCATCAATCTACGGTACCCTCAAGCAATGTGCACATGCTGGTCAATGAAACCTGCATTTTGATCAAAACAAAGTATATTGATGACTACAAACAGACTTTGGTAAACTTTTACATCAGCAAAGACATTTCCAGGAGCAGTGAGCAATCTAGCTCTTGGAAGCTCAAACAAAAAAATTAAGGCTTTAATATCACTATGAGAAAATCACACTTTTACAACGTGAAATCCTTAAAGAGCTCCATTGAACATAAATGTCCTATTTTACACTGGTTTAGACATACCTCATTGGATTTAATTCAAAGTTAGTAGGGTCTGAGATCAGATTGGAGATGATCGCTGATATCTCTCGGCTGACGTTGAGGGCAGTCTGCAGATCGAGACCTGGGACTTGATAGAAAACCTTAACAAGCTGCATTATAAGAGAAAGGAAATGAATCAAATTAAATTGAATTGGATTGGCTACAAAAATTCAGGTTTGCAGCCCAAGGACAGAATCATAGTGTAATTTACGATGTAAACAGACATGCCAAAACAGTAGCGGTTGGGAAGGGGGGCTCAAGACCGCCCACAAATTTGAGGCACATAATGAAAATGAATACAAGAACTCTTAAGCCCCCTAACCCCCTAAATTCCACTCCCTCCAAAAAAAATATTCTTTTAAAACAAAACCTGTGATACAAACATAAAAACACAAATTTGAGATGAAAATGAATGATAATTTACAATTCACATGGATCATTACAAGAGGAATAAAGGCATGAATACACAAATGGGAGATGAAAGTCAATCATGATAACTTATTATTAACAATTAAAATCCTTCATGCATTTTCCTGAAGTCCATGTACATTTTCTAGTGATGTTACTTATTGTATTTTCATTTTCATCATTATCATAATACTGTTATTGTTAGTTCATAAAGTAAGAGCATTTGTTTTGTCTAAACGAAGCACAATGTTCATTTCATGTTTCTTGTTGATGCTTATTACATATTTAGATTAAACATAATTTTTATTAATTTTGTAAAGGGCTTAGAAATTGTATGTGTATACCAGCGCTATATAAATTTAGATATTATTATTATCATTAAAAACATGCCGTTGTGTTGAGACTGCATTTTATGTTTAACTTAATTCCTACCTCAAGAACAACAGCATCAATATCGGACATGAAGAGTTCACTAAAAAGGCCATCAAGGTCGGTGAGATTAAGAGAGCAGATTTGATCCTCGATTGATTGGATGTCGATGGATTGGATGTCGATGGACGTGTTTGCAAGAAGGAAGATATCTTTGAAGAGTCCACCCTCACACACTGAGGTAAGTGGATCGGAACCAGTCAACATCGGAAGCCACTATGGGAACAGATTAAGTAATAACACGGATTATGAACAAATCAATTTTAGAATGCAATCCGTTCTAAGGTTTATCAATTTTCAAAAAGCGTTGTTGCCATACCTTTGTTATCTGTGATATCATCCGTAGAAAGATTTATATGACATCTGGAGGAAGTCCTGTTGAGTTGAGAAGCTCCTAAAAAATATTGGAGCCTGCGACCCCCCCCCCCCCCTCCCCCTCTCCCTCCCCCAATCACTTCATCATTCTAACACCCTACATCTTTAACAGATATAACATTTCTCATAAATATAGTCTTTCAAACAAAATATATTCTATTGTTGCTGCAGCTTTGTATTAACTGTGACAGCTCGAGGAAGTTAAGTCGAGTTTAGAAGCCCCCCAATGGCAATTAGTTCTGGGACCAACCCCCCCCCCCCCTCCCTCTGTACCATAGCAACAAGAAAGATTTCGAGATTGTAAAAGTATTGTCACAAATAAAAGTCATCAGAATATAAAAACTATATTCTTCCTTTACCATACCTTTGTAAGCTGTAGTCTCATCTGTAGAAAGACTTCTATGACATCCTGAGAGAGTCCCGTTGAGTTGAGAAGCTCCCTTATGAGATCGGGATCGGGGAAGAGCTCTTGCAGTATGGGTACAATGACAGCTGTACTCGCTATAAAGGTGCAAATAAATAATTTGTAAACAAAAATTGTGTGATTATGCAAATTGTTATGACGACTCTCAAATGATATAAATAAAACACAAATTAATATAATAGTTTCATTTCCAAGTAGAGAAATAGTATGACAAATGTCATTCACAAACAGAATATAAAAATATGTCACTGAAAAATGTAAATAAGTCTTCTATGGCCCAAACTGACTATTATGAACTCCTTTAGTGAGGAGTAATTTTCCAATCGTTATTATCAGCAAAAGAGATTTGATGGGCTTATTCCATGTAAAAATGTGCCCTGATGCTAAAAAAAGTGGTCAAATTAACCACCGTCAACGACAATATGGTCATTTCAGTGACTTCTTGGCCAAAAATGACCATTTGATTGACTTTTGCCCACAAGTCAGGCTAAATTTTTCAGTGATGGGTGGGTTTTGACATCCAAATTCAATAGAAAACTATGCTGATATCAGAACAATCAATCTCATTGGATTAGTTTGAAATACACAGTCCAGACTGCTTTTTTCAAAAGGTGGCTAGCATTTTGCCACACTTGACTGGTTGAAAATTGGCCACTCGTTGCATCCCAGTGAGGGTGCTGTTAATCATAAATCCACCCTATCGTTTTACAGTGACGTTACGACAATACGGGCATGATTTACCATTGGTTGCCTGACCACTGAGGAGTTGTGTAATAAGAGTTGGGATATGCTGAGTCTGACCAATCCACATCTCAAACTGATCCACATCAAAACCAGGAATGTCCAACGTCCCGAGCTGAGCAAGCACACTAGAAACAGAAGATATTTCATATAATTCACAATTATATACACTTACCAGGGTATGTGCAAATATGTGCAATTGGGAAATCGTCAATAAATTGGAGGTTTTATGTTTTCTGATAAAACGCCTTAAAGGAACAGTCACATTGTAGACATTTTTTGTTAAATGTCTACCAAATCATATTTCATCAGGGAAGCTGTCTTGAAAAAAAAATCTTGTTTTTGAAGTTGGGCCCAAATTAATTATTATTATGTTTATGTCATTCCAAATTGATTTCTCTGTATGGAATGGCATTTGAAAAGTCCAATATTCACAAATTTTGCAGCTATCAGAGATAAGAAAACCTAAAGTTTATCCTCTTGTATACAAATTACACTATAACTAATAACAAAGCATTGAATTGTCAAGCCCTGAATTACTTGTCTTAATTATTATCGTTAAAATCACATCCATATGCACGTAACTTGCAAAGTGCACAGGACAAGCTACCTCAAACAAAAACGAAGGTAAATATGGGAGATTGTGCTTTCAGTTGCACCACTCCAAAGCTTAGGAATAACCTACCACTAGACATAAGAAGAGTCTCATCTGTTGCTGTCTTCAGAGTTTTGTCAAGATGCACTTGCTTTCAGAAGCTTTTGAATAGTTTTTTTTATTGTGTGTCTGTAAAGTCGCAGTGTTAGGAGTTTTGTTTTAATCACATCATATTAGAGTATATATATATAGTAGCTGTGCTATATAAATTGATCTAATTATTTTAAACATTATTATTATTAAATTGAAAGGAATAAAAAAATTGGTTTTATATATTCTGGAAAGAGATGTGTTTTCAACAACAAAAAATTAATGACGTATGAATGTTCCTTTTCATGATCGTAGTTGTCACAAAATTATAATGTTTAAAGCATCTATCAGTAACTCACAGCTCAAGTCCAGGTACACTACTACCGTTCATGGCCTGTTCGGTCAGTCTCTGCAGCCACTGCAGGACGATGACCTCTGACCTGTTATAGACGTTCTCCCACCAGACAAGGTCAACGGTCACGGTGGGTGGGTTCTCGATGAGGGCCGTGATGAGGTTTGAGAGCTCCATCATGCGAAGAGAAGCAGCGGTCTGGTTGAATGGAGGCAGGGTGGGGTCACTGCTGATGATCCGTTGGAACTTTGTGGAGAAATAAGACAAGATAATGAGGGCTGGATCACACTGTCCTTGTCAATATGAACGTTTAAAAACTCTATTAAAGGGATCCGGTAACTTTGTCTCAGATTCTGAAACAAAATTCTGGATTTAGCTCATGATGCAATGATAATTATAAACCTTTAGGTCAGTCAGGAACCCTATGACTTTTACAAGCCGATCGCCTGTCTGATTATCAAGATATTTATGATTGGAATTACAAATTTTGAAAACCGTTCGCCTGACGGTTTCATAACGCTACAGTCTATTGGGGAAAACGAGTATGGTAAAACCGGTCACTCAAAGGTTTTTACTTTTTTGAGGCACTTCTTGATCATTTTGAAGCGCAATTTTTTTAGGGCTTCAATATGACACCATATCACAGACACTGATAACATGTAGGACCGTGTATCTCAGATTTAACATTGTTAAACGATCCCTTTAAGCAGGTTCAATTACCTAAAATCTTATACAAAAATGCAGATTCATTCCAATCAGATAAAGAAAAGCATACATTTCTACCTGAAATAGAAAGTGAGTTCCTATTTTGTTTTAATTAAATTTGTTCAAACAGCAAAAACTAAACAAATAAATAGCATGAAGATTGAAAACTTGTCTCACAAGGTCTCACATGTGACACATGTTTGAAACACTATTCGGTTAATTAACAAAATACCAAGTTTGAAAATACTCCTTTCAAAGCAAATAAAGATTAAAGTCCCTGTCAGAATTAAAAATTAAATAGATGAATTACATATCAACGGAAAGCTTATAAGCCATAGATTACATCGTTATCAATTATATGCTATTTTAGTATCTGTCAGAGGAGTAACAGCTCTCTGAAAACTCGAAATCTAAAGCTTTGAAAATCGGAGGTTGTCGACCTAAAATCTAGGTAGCAATATGATGACATGATCTTATGTGGATAATTTAATCAAATCAAATCAAATACAGGCCCCCGTTTTCTAACCTTAGTAGCAGTCTCGGAGAACTTGAATTTCTGGTCCAGCTCGGCTAGGACGAACGTGAGGTTTGTCATGCAGAATGCATCTTCAACCAGAGTGATGTCGGTAGGTGAGTCGGGAGGGAGCTGAAAGAACGTTGAGAACTCACCAGACTGACACAGCTCCAAAAACACATTAGGAGTGCTAACCAGGTACACGATCTGAAAGACAAGAACAGGAGAGTTGGACACTGTTAAAAGTCCTGCATAAAAGTCCTAATCATATAAGAGTAGGGGGAAATTCTGGTAGTGGTCAACCTGCACACTCCCACTCAGTTATACCGGGAGGAGAGACCCGAGGGTTACAGTGATTCAGTTCGCTTTTCGCCTCCCAGGCACAGGTGACGCCAAATACTTAATAGTAATAGTAGTAGTAATGAGAGAAATGGCATACATGTAGTAACACTCTTAATAATTCATGTATAGTGTTAAATATTTTGTCTTTGGCAGGTCAGTTGAAAGCTGGAAGAAAGCTGAGAACTGACGAGACTAGCACATCTTCACAAACACATCAGGAGTGCTTATCAGGCACATGGCCTAAAAGACAAGAAAGTCAGACTCTAAAAAAATCTGAGTTTTCTTTTTAGCCCTGCATGTTTGCATCATCTTTGGCAACTATAGTCAGACACTATTTTGGTATTGTATGATGAGTATCTCTAACCATGCATTAGTATATAGGCCGAAAGCAAAATCTAAACCAGGGAAATAGAAATAAACTAGATGGACCTTCGACTGCGCGCAGTCGAAAATGATGCCTCCGCCATGGAGCAATTTTACAAACCAAAACAGAAGCAATTTTTAAAATTCAAGTTTGATTGTAATCCACTAAAAGATTCTCAGAATAATGTGATTACAAGCTATTTTTCATATATATGTTTGACCCTTCCACCTTTGACCTCATGAACCTAAAATCAAATCACTTCATTGGCTCTGCAAGATACATGTTTTGAGTTTGATAGTAATCCATCCGTTGGTTCTATTGATAATACGTTCACAAGCTATTTTCGCATACATAATAAGCCCCATATCCTTTGACATTTGACCTCGTGACCCCAAAATCTAATCAGTTTATTGGCTCTGCAAGATACAAACACGACCCAAGTTTGGAGGGAATCCATCAATCCGTCCTTGAGATAACGTGATCACAAGCTTTTTTTGCATACATAATGAGCCCTGTGACCTTTGACATTTGACCTCATATCCCCAAAATCTAATCAGTGCATTGGCTCTGCAAGATACATACATGATCCAAGTTTGGCGGGAATCCATTCTTGAGTTCTTGAGATAACGCGATCACAAGCTTTTTTTGCATACATAATCAGCCCTGTGACCTTTGACATTGGATCATGCTGTTCCACAACTCTCGGCTCCTAGCCTTTTCTATTAGTACCACTTCCAGTTCTTTCACTCCTCTCTCTGCAAGCTAGGGGCTCAAAAATTTGGCATCTCTATCTCAAGACATCTCAGTCTTTTCAGAATTTTTCGGCATGATGAAGCTTTACCTTCTGTTGGTCTACGGCAAGGGTCATGAAAGTATCAATGATCTCAGGGGCGATGTCACTGTGACTGAGAAGTTCTCTCACATATGTTGTATCACCAAACAGCTCGTCCAGTCTTGGGAAGGTGTAGGTGCGGCCTGCACAATGTGATAGACAAACGTGAATATTAGATACATTGATTTATTAAATGTACTTATAAATCATGTTAACATACAAGTATTGTCTACTGGGAATAAGAAAGATGTTTACACCTTTAAGTATTCCGAACTTCAATCCTCTACCAAACATTATACCTCATCCTAATACTACAGTGTAACTTGTCTATAGCGACCGCCCAAGGGAATCACAAAAAGTGGTCTTTGTAGACAGGGGGCCTTTGTAAACAGGTTCCTTTAGTACATTTTCATTGAGTAACCATATTCAAGGGAAACCAAAAATGTGGTCTTTGTAGACAGATGGTCACTAAAGCAGGTTTGACTGCTTATAATCCCAACCTTATGTCCAAGTGCAAATTTAAACCTAGCCCTGTATCTTTGACATCATTATAAAGCCTGTAGCGATTGCTACAGAAGCATACATATAGATCAGAGCTTTCCTGTGATCCAACATTCACTCTGGCGACATTTGCTCAAGGCTAACAAAAAAAACGTAAAGGCATCGTTTAACAATATTAAATCTGAGATGCATGGCCCTACCTGTTATCTGTGTCTGTGATCTGTGGGGTGTTTCACAAAGATTCTAAGTCGAACTTAACTCTAAGTTGGACTTAAATATTATGGAGAGCCATTTGTAGTCTTATAATGAAATATGTTCAAAAGCAAAAATTGAAGTATTTTAGACTTTTCATAAATTCCACATCAAGAACATGAGATCTCCTATGATAATAGAAAATATGAATGATTTGAATCAACATTTTATGCCTTTTAAAATAACTTTTACTAAATATTTTCAAGGATGCTAACGGCTGTCCATAATTTTTAAGTCCAACTTAGAGATAAGTTCAACTTAGTATCTTTGTGAAACACTCCCCTGGTGTAATATTGAAACCCTAAAAAAATTGCGTTTCAAAATGATCATGAAGTGCCTCAAAAAAGTAAAAATCTTTGAGTGACTGGTTTTACCATACTCATTTCCCCCCCAATAGACTGTAGTGTTATAAAAACTGTTAGGAAAACGAAAATGGAATTTTGATTTCCAATCATAAATGTCTTGATAATCAGACAGGCTATCGGCTTGTAAAAGTCATGGGATTCCTGACTGACCTAAAGGTTCATAATTATGATTGCAGCATGAGCTAAATCCAGGATTTTGTTTCAGAATCTGAGGCAATTTTACTGAGTCACTTTAATCTTTGTGTGCTGTACATACCTGGAAACATCTTGAGATTATCGAGGATTATTTGTGTGAAGTAATCATTCATCCTGGCCTGTATCAAGAGCGACGGATCAGAAACTGCTATTTGATTCCACATCTCATTCAGCAGTAAAGGTATGCTATTAGGATCCGTGCTACGGAAGAATAAGAGAAAACACCAACACTTAAAGATAAAGTTGAGTTCTGGTCATGCGATTGCATTGTGAAAGAAACGGTGTGGAATCAACCAGAAAAGGTTGATAATCCAGCATATAAGTATTTGTGTGTATTGCAAGGTTCTGGAATCATCAAAATGATAAGAAATTTAGCCCAGTCTTGGTAAAGTTACAAGCACTGTACACAGAAAGATGTATATGGGACTAGACGAACATGTGGCATAAAAATCCTGACGGATTTGTATGCTGTTACATGCCATATTTAGAACATAAAGGCATTTGAAGAGCCATGCTTTTCAGGGAACATGTTTTATCTGATGTTCTTCCACACTTGTATAATAACAATGAAAACGCTCACAAATTATTTTTCACCTCTTCCCAGAACTCAAACTTCTCTTTAACTCAATAAAATATAGCTTAGCACAAAAATGGACAAATTCTGAATGCGATATGCACATTATAAGAAAATCGTTATTTTATCACATAGGTATACAGTAGGACCCTTTTGTTAGGATATGGGGCTGGGAAATACTTGTCCTATTAAAGGGGCACATTCCCGCCAGTGTAGTTATCGGAACATGCCATCTGCGTAAGAGCCGTATTCTGTTGGTGTCAATAGGCAGCTATAGCACCGTCCGCCAGCGCTTACGTATTTTGAACGCCCTCTGGAATACAGGGAACATGCCCCTTTAAAAACGCACCTTTATACCTTAATTTCCTCAGTTACATGAACCGGTATGTCAAATATGAACCTGTGATTCACCCAGCAGTAATTAAACTTCTGTTTGTGTTAGGCTGTGAGGGTGTGTTTTCATACAACTGCATTTTGCTAAAGTACCTCAAAAAATTATCAGAGTCCAAACACGAATATCAAAGGCGAAGTGCACTCTGACATCTAAAAGGTTTAAAAATAAAACGGAATGAGATAAACATATACCTGAAATGTTGAAATAAAATCTGATCAAGGGTTATTAGAAACCTGAGATCATGATGAAATTAGCATCTTTTTTATTTCGCTTGCAAGCTTCTTTCTTCATGCATATAATAAAAAGAAATCCGTTTGTTGGATGTCGATGAAGAAATATACAAATACACATACATCATACAGCGTTGGGTAAAACAATGTGTATTTTTATCTATGTGTATCGCACAGGCATATGTATCATAAAGTATTTTATCAAGACGAATAGGAAAGGGAAAATAAAGTGACAAGGAAATAGAGATCAACCGTGAATAATTCTTACTAGAACCGGGTGTCGTTAAAGGTGGTCTGAAGAATAGCCCCGGTTCGTTGGATGATACTCTGGAACCATTCTTCGTTGTACTTGAGCAGCGTCGGTGGATTCTCGATGAGGGTCTGGATACCAAGGGATAGTTTCTGGAAGTTCTCTGTGATAGATGTGAAGTTCACTTCTTTCCCGCTCTCAACCTGAAAGATATAAACCCCAATATACTTTATATTGTGCTGAGGTATCATGTATACCCATAAGACATGTGTCCAAACAGGTGGGAATTATCTCGACAGTCGATTTCAAACAATAGTTTAAGGAAGTTTATATCTAATATTTCATGAATCTTAAAAGAGTTTGTTAAAATTGTTATAAATGACAATGATTAGTGCTCTTTGATGCATAGTTTTCGTAAGATTTAAAGGCAAAAGTGACAGCTTTATTTTCCTTTAGCGTCCTCACACAAACCCGAATGCAAATCTCAAGTTGACAGTTTGGTCATTGGATTGTGACGTACCGGGTAGATGCAGATAACTCTCCCATTTGTTGATATAAAAATATCATTAATTTCTGTTTTTCTTACCAGTGCCTTTTCCATTTAGGGCACTACTCAAATGGTTTACCAGTCATATTTCAACAAGCCTTTACGCATAATCTCACCTATATTAAGATACTCTGTATCTCCTGCACATATGCAAGCTAGAGTCCATTGATACAAAGTCTACATCAAAGTCTTCAATGACAGGAATATGAACCATGTATAACCGGGAGACTTATCCATACTAGACCACAACACCTCATCCAGATATGGCGCAGCAAAACCGCTGCGTTTTTATATGTCATGATGTAAGGTGCAATACACTTCACATTTATGAATCTTATAACACAAGCTACATGTGTATAAAGTGAATATGCGTAGGACTTTCTTGCACGCACTTGCCATTAATTTACCATCAAAAACCTGCTGCGTTAGTTTTTGTTGTGGTGTACCACATGATATCTGAAGAGACTTTACGCATAATCTTCTCTCTCTCTAAGTGCCATATCGATTGACTTTGGCGATCATGCAGTTCCACAACCCTCGGCTCCTTACCTTCTCCAATAGAACCACTCCCAGTTCTTTCACTCCTCTCTCTTCTAACAACTTCTGCAGACTGTCCATCTAAAGTATCCTCCTTCTTCCCCTACTCCTCCTTTCCACAATTTTCCCTGTTGCATATTCTTACCTCAATCAAAATACTCTGTATCTCCTGCTCATAAGCATCACTCCATTGATCATAGTCTATGTAGCATATAGCTTGATGGGCTGCAACTACGTCCACATCGGGAGGCAGCTGGAGCATCATGGGAAGGTTTTGAGCATCTGAGCACAGCGCGTCTAACCAAGTAGCATTAGCAACAAGCAACTGTGGAGTTAAAGACACATAGAAGTTTGCTCTCATTTGGAATTTGACACCGTTCCATGTGTCTTTACCCAATAACATGTGTTGGAAATCACCAGGATTAGCCTTCAGTTTTATGTAATGCCTCACATTTCCCCATATGGTAAAGTAATTTTCTCACTTTTCCCTCACCCGAAAACTCTCCGACAGACGAGGGGCTATTTCTTGATAGGCCTACAGGTTTGCTGAAACCCAGAGTATTCAATTAGTATTAACTGTGTAATTGAGTTTAACAGTGAAGCCTCATCAGCTTCAATGCTGTTCTTCCTGAGGGTCCTGCAATAATCCTTATCCCAGCGATTGCCAGGTACCCATTTACACCTGGGTGGAGAGTGTCATACATAGATTAACGTCTTACATGTACCAAGGACGTCAATCCCGGGCTGAGATTCGAGCCATCAACCCCTGGATTGAGAGTCAAGTGAATGAACCACCATACCACGACACCTCCACAAGAAAGACAATACAAAGAAGACTTTGAAGGGTCAGTGACACAAAGACCTAACTCCAGACCTGCCAACCTCTGGAGTTCATAAACTGTATTTTTCAATCCCAAAACTTGTATTTTACTAACAAAAGTTGTATTCTTAAAAATAAACACGGACTGTTACGCGGATCAATGCCTCTTACCGTTCCTACATACAGGAATAAATTTTTCAATGGATCATTGGTTGAATATGCATGTTTTTTTGTCACGACTGTTGTGTTCAATGAACCAATGAACATCCCCAAATTGCTGATGTGAGATGCGTGTAGGATACTTTACAAGACAGAATGGGCATTTTGCCATTGAAAATGGCACACACACAAACAATTAAAAAAAAGATTATTTAAAAAAAAAAAAAAAAAAAAAGTATTTTATTGAGGAAAATTGTACTGTCGTATTTGCTTATAAAAATCGTACTGGTTGGCAGGTCTGTAACTCGCTTTTGGCCATTTTGAGAAAAAGTGGTTTAAAGTTAGAGGTCCTTTGTGTCACTGAACCCTCGACTTACTGCAGCTGTATTCACGGATGAATGGAGGAGCAATGCTATGACATCTGGGGTGAGGTCAGAGGTCGATTCAATGTAGGTAGCGATGTCAGGCGGCAGCAGGTCCTGCAGCGTGATGTTCCTCCCTTCAAGATAGAAATCACAAACAGTCGATCAGGGCCTCGTTTTACAAAGACTTACGATTGATCCAAATCAATTCTATTGCGATTCCTCCAATCAATCGTAAGTTTGCAGTCTCCTATCTCTTATGTACATAATTGCATTTGATACCAAAGCAAATAAAGTTGCACTTTTGATATCAACTCTTTGTAAGACGGGGCCCAGAGCTGTTATATGAATTTGCCATGTCAACTAGATGGCAATTGAAATTTTCTCATTTCCCTTTGTTTAACCATTAAATACTGAATTCCCATATTCCCATAGGACTAACAAAATGACAACTATGGTCCTGTAGGCATTTGGTTAATAAAAAGTCAACCTAGGCCCTGTTTCATAAAACATGTTATCAATAACAAGTTACAATACCTGTAATCAGCTACTGAAATTGTCTGTGCAACATATCTGAACAAGCCTTAAAGATTATACCTGGAAGCAGCCAGAGTTTGTTGTTGGTGTATCCCAGCACACCATTTATTGTCCTGAGAGAAGAAGCCATCTCGATCGCCCAGGACTGGTTGGCCATAATGCCTTGCTCTAGAATCTCAGCTAGACTATCAAAGGAACTGGAGAAAAAACACTCAGGTTTTACTAAGAAAGCAACTGAATCATTATTATCACATTTGGGAAATGACATACGTCTTTATTTTAAGTAGAATATATACAAATCCATTCTGAAGGTTTGCTCAAAGACCTACATGTACATGTTGCTCAAAAAGCCTTTCCGTCTAGAAGCCAAAACTTATGACTATGATTACAACAGGTGACTTGTTGATCCCAAGGAATTTCCTTGACAAGCCTAACAGTATAGAATTGCTAATATCTTTTGTCATAACTTGGTAGATTCAAAGATACTGCTCCAATAAGCCTCTCTATAAGGTTTAATATCTAAGTTTCAATATCTATTTTGTAATCCTTGCCTAGTATCTAGGTATATATCATCTGTTTAGAGCTAAAAGGATATTAACTCATACACTTTTAACACAGAATTAATGCCCTTCTGATTCCAAATAAATGATATATTACCTTGACAAGCTTCTCCTTAATAGTGTATGACTAATACACTGTTCCATGATAAATGTAAATCATATGGTGTTGCTTAGACCAAAAAGCTATTTTATAACGATTACAATATGTTCTTTATGCTGTATTTTATGTCCAAGATGTTATTTTAGATGCCCTGCATCTACCCATAATTTGGTATTGTCCTGAGCTATGATGTCTAATATTTCTGTGCAAGTTTGATCAATAAAGAGATGTTTGATCAATTCAAATGGTTCCTACCTTGATATATCTAAAGGTGACACTCCACTGAGCCTCTCCTGAGCCTTGTTCAATCGGTCACCCAAACTAATCAATGTTTCCAGAGTTTTGTTGACCCAGACCTCATCTAAGGTCAGCTCTGGAGGGTTCACGGTCAGCTGTGATATGGCCTGGGTTAACCTCTCGTCTGTGACATAGGCCGCTGTCCAGTTATAGGGACCAGTTTGGTTAGTGGAGGCCGAGAGTTGGATCTGAAAATGCCAAGGCGCAGAATTTGATAATTGTAAGTAAATTTCAGAGTGTTATAGTATTAATTATTAGCTGTGAGTTGGCCTGGTTTAACCTCTCGTCTGTGACATAGGCCACTGTCCAGTTATAGGGACCAGTTTGGTTAGTGGAGGCCGAGAGTTGGATCTGTAATTGCAAAGGCACAACATTTGATAATTGTAAGTGAATTTATGAGTGTTAAAGACCGTCCGTACTAGTTTCGCCAGGAGGGATTAGACCACCCTGCTGGTCACTGACTAATGGTTATCTCATCAACTCAGCTCTCAAATAACATATTAAAAAAAAAAAAGGATCATAGGGGACCAACGGGCACCTCTTAGGCATTGTTTTCTATATAGAAGGAGAAAGTAGCTACAAGTAGTGCAGTGGGGCTTTAAAGGATTCATGATTAGCTGCGAGATGGCCTGGTTCAACCTCTAATTCATTACATACACCATAGTCCAGTTTAATATAGGAAAGCGGCTTGGTAAGTACATGGAGGCCAAGAGTTGGATCTGAAAATACAAACGTGCAAAACGAGCCAGAAGGGCATTAACTTGTTTGACATCTTAATGCCCTTCTGTCTCCAAAGAGACAATATGTTTCTATATATTACCTGTTCCAGAATTTCATCGAAAGACACAAGATCTTTGAATTCCATCACCAGTTGTTCAAAGTCAATCTTACAAATGGCCTGCTCGAGGCTGGCAATGTCAAACTCAGGATTGAGAGGCGAGTAGAAGAACGATGAGAACTGGCCAGTAGCACACAGCGTGACGAAGGGGTTAGACATGTTGAAAAACGATATCAACTGTAAAAGAATAAAAGCACATTAAATAATAAAAATGATATATGTGATATGTAAAGGCGCTGATTCAACTTGAATTCCAAATGCTTGAGCCGCACTTGTGAAACAAAAACAAAACAGCATATAAATGCTTTCTTTGCAGTCATTATTTGGTTGAGCAAACCAAGAATCTCCTATACATAACCCTATATGCATACGTCGGTTCACAAAACAAGCCATGATATAATGCCTGGATGGCTTGCGTTTTAACATGTTTTTTTCAATTATCTAGGGTATTCATAACAAAGAAAGACCTGCATAAAAGTCTGACATAACATCCAGCGCATCCTACCCTCAACTGGTGATAAATGCTTTAAGAATATGCAAAAGATAATAAATCAATAGTTGACAGCATACATAGCATCCCAAAGTGGGTAGGTCAGAGAACTGATTTCTAATGATTTAAACAATCCTGGGCCCTCTTTCATTAAACCTGATATCAAAAACAATAACTGTTATAAGCTACTGAAACCTTGGCATCTGATTGGCTGAGAGCAAATTTATCATAGCATTATAGCATTTGTTATTGATAACAAGTTGTATGAAACAGGGCGCTGATAATTGAATTAACAAAAGGAATCCATTTACCTTCTCAGGTTGAAGGCTGAGGGTCATCATTGCTTCCACAATGCCAAAGCTCACGCTGTAATCATCAAGAAGAATCCGTTGAATCTCAGAGGAGTTTGCCAGCAGGTTACCAAGTTCAGGGAAAGTAATGGAGCGGCCTGAATAACCAAAGTGAAACAAATCAACCGTTTCTATTGCACTGTCATGCTGCTTTTAAGATCTGACACTACACATTTATGCTCAAGTATAAAAGATGACTACCAACACGAGTACAATCAAGTTCAGAAGGATAGTGGTGTGTTGCAATTTACAGAAAACCTAAAGTGAAATATGTGTTCGATCTTTTTTTCATCCCATTTTGTATCTTTCACATGCAATGTACTACAATAATATAGTCCTGGGTTCCGTCTTATGAACAGTTGATGTTAAGCGCAACTTATTAGCGACTGCCTTATCAAATAACTCAGCACAATATTTCATATTGACACCCAAAATGAGAAATGAATGGATTACAAAAATATGAACAATAATTTTACTATATACAGCCCATTATAGTGGTACCAACATGGCATGAATAGGAAAAAAAAGTGGATCGGAAATTTTTGTTTTTAGCATATTGGGGTCTCAGGGAATAATGCACAATATTTTCTTGATTTAATCTACATAACAAAATTGAACAGGGCCTCCTCACTTATGAGGGAAAAATAATAATCATGTCAAACTTCTCCAGCTTTTGTTCCTATTCACAGAGACGTTCATATTCATCCTTTTCCTAAAGTTACCCAAGTATGAAAAGTACAGTAATCTTACCTTCAAGCATGATGATTTTATCAGCGAATGTCTTTGTAATGAAATCCATAAACTGAAGCTGTCTGATGGTATCTTGGTACCATGTTTCATTGGAAAACATCGCTGTTAGGCTGTTCAAACTATATGATAAAAATGAGAATTATAAATCATACAAAATTTAAGCTTAATGCCAGCATCAAATACTTATCAGATTCTACAGAAAATACAAATAAAGAAAATATTTGACAGCAATATTAGTATTATTGATAATTTTACAGCTGAAATCTAATTTCTATTTTGCGAGCCTCGATTCATAGACTTAGAGGCTCAAAAGCTGGTTCAAAAAAATCACAGAGATTTGTATATCAGTAAAATGTAGCATCATGATTAGGAAGGGCAGTCATTGAAATGAATCATAAGAGTTGGAACTATGACTGGCAAATCAGATTGAACCGGTACATAAACTTTCCAGAGTCAAATTGTGAATGATCATTCTTTGTTTAATTCTTGACTTTGGAATAAAATCTCTTGCGTGGGAACAAATTGAAAGATACATACACGTTTCTTTTTTCTTTCAAGGCAAACAAACAAAAGATGATCTTTTAAAGATCATCATTGTATTGTTTGGGTTGGATTTGCTGCCAATGGCACGGAAGGGAAAGAAGACCCACCTGCAACGTACACCAATGGCATACTTCTTGTCAGTGAATTAAACAATGCAATCCGATTATCTAAACAAATGTGCATTAAAATTCATTAAGATAATCAACTTTGAAAAACATGAGAATATTCCTCGAACCTTTCGAAGTACTGGCCAATGTTCTGCATATTTCCGGTTTGTACCACAGAGATTAACCTGGGGATGAGGTCTGCCAGAGCTGTTAAATCGAAGTCTGGCAGAGTGAGCTCTGGTATGATACTCAGGTACAACTGGTCAATAATCTAAAAGAGAATGTTTAGAATGAAGTAACATGGAATAGATAGAACTAAACATTGCAAAACAGAAGAAGATTGAAGGAATGCACTATAAGAAATGGTCCCCTGAGGAAGAATTATTTTGATTATATATCCTATATGATATACTCTGTAGAAAAGGGAGTGTTACCCACTATTTCCGTATTGTTTGACGTTTTTCATCTGTTTTTACCTTTTGTAATTATTGTTCTAGTGATTTTATGATCATAGTTATTATGATGTATGTACAAATTACTTGATTAAGAAAGTTTTAAAAGATAAAAAAATTTAATAAAAAACATGGAATAGACATGGAAAAGATACATATACATAGAACTTCAGTTCACTTTCCTGATCTGAAAACCCACATGTGTTGAGGCTCAGTATTAAAATTAATACATATTCTCAGGTACAACATTTTGATTAAATTCAGGATTTGAATCAACAGTGTTACAAAGTGTTATATAAGTATCAGTGGCAATGCATAGCAACACTTGGAAATCACTATAAAAAAAAATATATATAATAAAAAAATAAAAAAATAATTAAAAAAGTAATGATATTTTTTATTTTTATTGGCACAGCCAGAATGAACACTGGCACTAAAAGTTAACCAGTTGACTACTAAACTTTATCATTCCCATAGGCTTAACAAAGGAACCACCGGGATCCCATAGACAATGGGTTAATAGCATAAAGTTGGTTGATGATTTACAATCAACCCCTGTTTTATCACATTTTTTTTAAACTTCAAAGGAAACAGAAAACAAAAAGTCTTGGGGATTTAATGCCAGATGCCAGAACATATCTTCATGTCTGTCTCACAGGAGGTGCGATAGCTCAGTCGTTAGAGCAGTTGTCTTGTAATCCGGCGACCCGGGTTCTAAACCAAGACGATGCGCTAGTACCCTTTGTTAAGGCATTGATCCTCATTACCAGGTCTCTCGCAGAGAACCTAAAGCCGTCCGTCCTCTGGTTGCTTACTAACAAGCATTTATGCTTTCTTGGCAGTCAGGTAAAATAACCACCACCACCACTTACCACGGAAATAACGTTCTCAATTGCACCATTTTCCAGCAATTCCATCAGGGTATTCTGAAAATCAACACTGCACAGTGCCCCCTGTAGTTCCGTCACGTTCAGTCCCTCCGGCAAGACAAACAGCATCCTCAGACCCTCTTCGGTGCAAAGGGTTGTGTTCCAGTTGTTTGATATAGCCAGCTCAATCAGCTACAACATAAAAAGAATACATTTTTTATCTTATAAACATATGTGTTTAATTTGGCATATACATGTAATAAATTGTTCATTCATTTTTGTATGTTCTATCTTACTCGTGTTCCTTTGTTTATAATGTAGATGCTTTTATGTGATCTCTTTTTCTTTTCTCTTTTTTTTTTGGGGGGGGGGGGGGGGTCAACAAGTGCGCCATGAGTATTTGCTTTCTAGTGGATTTAGCACCTTGCAAATTTTATAGGAGTGTAGATGAAAGCATTGATGATGTCAGGACTAAAGGGAGTGTTCTTCATCATCCTCATCATCCTCATCATCGCCATCATCATCATCATCATCACCAGCACTATCATCATCACCGCCATCATCAAAATCACCATTATCATCATCCTCACCATCATCACCATCATCATCCTCACCATCATCACTACCATTACCACCACAATCATCATCACCATCACCACCACCACCACCACCACCATCACCATCACCATCACCATCACCATCATCATCATCATCATCACCATCACCCCCACCATCAGCATCATCGGTATCATTTATTAATCATTGATATACTCACTTTTGTTGGGTTGATTGGAGTGTAGATGAAAGCATCGATGATGTCACGACTGAAGGGCGCGTTCTGAGCCAGGAGGAACTCTAGCGCTGTGGCGTTAGGGACCAGCATTGACAGAGAGATGGGCTCATCACCTGCTGAGAGAAAGGGGGAAATGTGCATACTCAAGACACTGATAACCTCCATTATCAGCAAATTTCGTACATTGTTTCTAAGACAGATACTGCATCAAATATGTGAATACCATTAATTAGAGCCCCATTGCACTACTTATAGCTACTTGTGCCCTCTATGTAGCAAACAATGCCTAATTGGTCCTGTTCGTCACCCATGATCCCCTTTTTTCTTATATTAATTGAGAGCTGATTTGATGAGATAACTACCTGTCAGTGACCTTGCATGGAGGTCTAATCCCCCCTGGCCAAACTAGTGCAGACAGGCTTTAACATTTACCCCCTCACCGAGGTATAAAACTACCAATATGCTAGAGCGCTTTATATTTGGCCGCTCGACTATGACCGGAATGATACATGTAATGTTTGGACAGCCATGTGGGTCACAGTGTCACAGACATGAGAACTATATCCCAATCTTCAGCTTACCATTGGTCCCATTGCCTAGGAATGGTGTTGTGTACTTGAGGACGGTCATGAGAATAGTAAGATCAGCTTTGAATTCCATCCAACCTGTCACATTCACCAGCTGGGGTTCAATGTCTTTATAGATCATCAGGAACTCACTAGCCAATGATTGGATGAACCTTTAGCACAAATCAAATCAAATCAAAGTAATCAAGAAATCACATCAAATCATTAAAATCACATCTTCTAGCAGGCTGTCATTTTCTTTTTAAATCCTCAGGAACTCACTAGCCTGTGATTGGATGAACCTTGAAACTATCAAATCAAATCAAATCAAATCCCTGTACAATCCCATCCGATCCAATCCAATCAAATCCAATCAGATCAAATCCAATAAAACCCCATCTAATCAAATCAAATCAAATCAGTAGCTAAGTTACAATCCCCAGCTGGCTGTCAATATTTTAATAGATCGTGGCCACATTTGACCAATCATCAGATAAGGGTCTAGGAGTGAGTTGTATAAAATGTGATATGCCCCTGCAAGAACACAACACTACAATAACTATTATTGAACTGAACTGAACCGAGCTTGAATTTTATTATGCAATAATAAACACTAACAATAGGTATAAACAGTTTTATACAATAACATAAAAGGATAAAAGGAACCAGAAAATGGCATGATTGCTAATCAAGCATGGTACTTTCGAATATATGACCCTATTAGTGTCATTATCATCAAAAGACGATATTAAACAAAGTGAAAATGAACATACCCCTGTATATTCTGTACGTCATATGACTGGATAAGCTGCTCAAATCTGGAAGCCCACTGGGCCGGATCATAATCACCAATGCCAAAATCATCGCCTCCACTGAAGCTTGTGATCTGATCAATTATCTGGAGGTGGAAAGAAAGAAGTGAGAAATGGGCATCAATCTCATATCGTTCGTCTTAAGGAACCAGAGAGGCCTTTAACACAAATCCTTTAACGTAGATCTGCATGTACCTGATCAATTATATGTGTGTAAAAGAGAGAAATCATGAACATTCATGAGGATAATATGTGTTTTACAGATCTTCTTTACAATAAGTATCCTAAGCTTCATCTTTTCATATTTCATATGTTCAGAGCCAAAAGCGGGACTGCACTTGTAGCTACTTGTGCCCTCTATATAGCAAAAAATGCCTAAGCGGTACCCATTGGTCCCCCATGGTCCCTTTAATTGAGAGCCGGTTTGATGAGATAACCACCTGCCAATGACCACGCAGGGAGGTCTAATCCCTCCAAACTAGTGCAGACAGACTTTGACATAGATCTGCATGTATCGGTATATGTGTGTAAAAGAGAGAAATTATGAACAATTCATCAGGATAATATGTGTTTCACAGATCTTCTTTACAATAAGTACCCTAAGCTTCATCCTTTCATATTTCATATGTTTAGAGCCAAAAGGGTGTTAATTCTATGTTACAAAATACGATTTAAAGCGGGACTGCACTACTTGTAGCTACTTGTGCCCTCTATATAGCAAGAAATGCCTAAGCGGTACCTGTTGGTCCCCCATGATCCTCTTTTTCTTATGATAATTGAGAGCTGATTTGGTGAGATAACCACCTGTCAGTGACCATGCAGGGAGGTCTAATCCATCCTGGCCGAACTAATGCAGAGAGGCTTTAACACAATTTTTTAGATATAGATCTGCATGAACCTGATCAATTATATATATGTGTGTATAAAAGAGAAACTATGAACAATTCATAAGGATAATATGTGTTTCACAGATCTTCTTTACAATTAGTATCCTAAGCTTCATCCTTCCAAATTTCATATGTTGAGAGTCAAAGGTTGTTAATTCTGTGTTACGATTTAAAGGCTTTCTGGCTCAAAATGATTTTGCCAGCTTACCATGGAAATAAGATGTTCAACTCCTACACCCTGTGACAACTGACCAATCAGAGCTTCAAAGTCAATGTTGCATAGCGCCCCCTGGAGCTGCGTCAGGTTCAGGCCCGCTGGTTCAATGAAGATGTCCCTCAAAAGATCTGCATTGCAAAGGGTCTCATTCCAACTGTTTGAAGATGCCAATTCAATCAGCTGTATGGAGAAAATGATGAATTTTTATTTGCGACAACGAACATCACCGGAACAATTTTCTGGTAAACAGCAACTACATCATCATCAAAACCTTTACCACCACCATCAGCATCACCACTAAAATTACCACAACCACCACAACCCTCATCACCAACATCTCTCTTATCATAATCTCTTCAGCATTATAATCATCATAAAGATCGTCATCATCAACATTATCATCATTGTCATATTCGTCTTCGTCATCATCTTCATCATCATATCCATCATCATAGTCATCATCATCATCATCATCATCATCACCACCACCATCACCATCATCATCATCACCATCACCATCATCATTAGCATCATCATCATCACCACCATCTTCATCATCATCACCATCATCATCACCATCATCACCATCATATTCATCTTCATCATCATCATCATCATCATCATAACCATCATCATCATCATCATCATAACCATCATCATAATCGTCATCATCATCATCATCACCATCTTCATCATCATATCCATCATCATAGTCATCATCATCATCATCACCATCATCATCATCATCACCATCACCATTACCATCATCATCATCATCATCATCACCATCACCATCACCATCATCATCATCATCCTCATCATCATCATCATCATCATCACCATCATCATCATAATCAGCATCATCACCACCATCTATTCTTAATCCTCATCTACTCTAATCCTCATCTACTCCATTCTCTGGTGGAAACCAGGGGTGATAGTGAGCATTAAAAAAAGAAAATTGTTTTTTTGTTTTTGTTTTGTTTTCCTCAACCACCTCCCCCTCGAGTAACAAAAAAACAAAAAAAATTAGGGGGGAAAATGGCATCTAACAACATTCCCCGCCTTTTGAGTGAGAAAATTGGAAAAAAATCTGGATAGAAAGGGAAACATAGGGAACATAATGGTAAAATAGAAAGAAAAAAAATTGGTTAAAAAAAAATTGGGGAGAACACAATCAAACAAATAAAAATCAGGAAAATATCGGCGGAAAAAAAATAATCTCAGAAAACCGATTTAAATCAGGTAATTATCAGGCCTGGGAAACTGACATCCAAACTCACCATCACTGTATCAATGGGTGCATAGAGGAGCTGATATACGATATCATCACTAGAACATCACCATTATCATCATCATAAAATCATCATCATCATCGTCATCACCACCATCATCTATTCCTAATCCTCATCTACTCTCTCCTCTGGTCAAGACTGACAACCGAACTCACCATCACAGGATCAATGGGTGCATAGAGGAGCTGGTATATGATATCATCACCAAGGTTTGGTATCTCCCTCAAGAAGATGACCAACTCTGTTACATTGGGAACAATACTGGCCAAAGTAAACGGTTCTACCCCTGTAAATATAGATAAACAACATACCAAACAAGATAATTTTAATAGTGAACTTGAAGACATTCTATGCAGATGAAAATAAAAAACTATTATCACCATTATCTATCACACATGAAATTGTCACTACTGTTCATATTCAGAGCTCTCAGTTGGTGATCTTTTCAACAACTGTCTAAGAATTGATTACCTGCAGTTGCATACTGTTGTGTTCAATAGCTGATACGATACGATAGATATGAACTCACCTTTGGTTGTGTTCATACTGTGCAATGGCTGATATTAGAATGTCAGTGTCAGATATGAAGTCACTCACTATTGCATTCATACTACTGATAAGTTCAATGGTTGATTGAATAATATAAATGTTAGATACGAACTCACCTTTGGTTGCGTTCATACTGGTGATGTGCTCATAGCTGATCGAATAATATGATAGATATGAACTCACCTTTGGTTGTGTTCATACCGGTGATGTGTTCAATGGTTGACAGAATGAAATAAATATTGGATAAGAACTCACCTGTAGTCCCATTCACACTGGTAATCTCTTCAATGGCTGATAGAATGATATAAGTGTTGGATATGAACTCACCTGTAGTTCCGTTCCCACTGGTAATCTCTTCAATGGCTGAGAGAGTGATATAAATGTTGGATATGAACTCACCTGTAGTCCCGTTCCCACTGGTAATCTGTTCAATGGCTGATAGAATGATGTAGACGTTTGTCCTATACTGATCCCATACAGGAATATCTGCAAGAGAATCATCCAGCTGCTTCCAGACCATGCTAAGCTGCCGGGCCAGAACATCTAAAACGCTGAAAAATGAAGAAACAAAATCAACCCTCAAAATTAGTAAGAGCTGGAGGCCTGACGGCTCAATGGCAGAGTAGAGGTCTCGTAACTGGGAGGGGCCTGGTCTGAAACCAAGTCGTTGTTCTTGTGTCCTTAAGTAAGGGCTCAATCCACATTACCAAGTCCCTCTAAAAGGACTTAAAGCCTCCTGTGATTGCTTACTTACAAGCATACACATGTTTTCTTATAACAGTCAGGTAAACAACAAACCAAAAAACCTAACAGGAAAAGTGTTTCTCCATTGCTCTTCTCTGTACTCCTTATATTAGCCTTTTGATTAAAATAATGATCACATTTTCAGAATTGGAATATTCTTCCTGAAAATTCTTTAACCCTAAGAAGCCTGCCTTTTTAGTGCTCCGAGTCCTTCTGCAGGAGGGGGCCAGATTCAACCCCTTTCCAATGGAAACTGGTTGGAAAAAAAGGTTTTCCAAACAGATATCATTGAAAGAGGATGACAAAGGGGACGTGGGGTACAGATTGAGTGGGGAAGGGGAAGGGGCAGGGGAAGGGCAATAACAAAAATCACAAGACAATTAGTTTCTTGTGTTTTACTCATGTCAACACTTCTGCGCATATGTAAGGAGAGAACAAAATCTTACTCTGTATCATTGGTTGGGTAGACACCAATCAAGTTCAGAAAATGGATTTTTTTAAAGTTTTCCAAACATCGAAAGAGGATGACATAAGGGATTAGGGGTTCAGATCGAGTGGGGAAGCTTAGGGAAGGGGAAGGGCAATAACAAAAATCACAAGACAATCAGTTTATTGTGTTTTGCTCATGTTCTACACTTCTGCGCATATGTAAGAAGAGAACAAAATCTTACTCTGTATCATTGGTTGGGTAGACACCAATCAAGCTTAGGGAAGGGGAAGGGCAATAACAAAAATCACAAGACAATCAGTTTCTTGTGTTTTGCTCATGTTCAACACTTCTGCGCTTATGTAAGAAGAGAACAAAATCTTACTCTGTATCATTGGTTGGGTAGACACCAATCAAGCTTAGGGAAGGGGAAGGGCAATAACAAAAATCACAAGACAATCAGTTTCTTGTGTTTTGCTCATGTTCAACACTTCTGCGCTTATGTAAGAAGAGAACAAAATCTTACTCTGTATCATTGGTTGGGTAGACACCAATCAAGCTTAGGGAAGGGGAAGGGCAATAACAAAAATCACAAGACAATCAGTTTCTTGTGTTTTGCTCATGTCCAACACTTCTGCGCATATGTAAGAAAAGAAAAAATTCTCACTCTGTATCATTGGTTGGGTAGACACCAAGCAAATCGGTAATCCACTGCTGCTCAAAGTAGGCCAGGGTCGCCTGGATGTCCAACTGTTCTCCTAAACCCTGCACGATCCCAGTGACGTTGGCCAAGTTCTTGATGAAGATTTCCATGATCGCTGCGCCTGTATTCCAGTCGATGTCTGAGGGGTTCAGCGATCCATTGGAAGCATTGGTAAACTCTTGTAGCTGTTTAAAACAAAAGGATTGCTTATAAACAATAATAAATCTGGATTTATATAGCTTTATAACGAATACAGTTTTTAAGCACTTTAGAAGTGCATAGAGATGTAATATCATATGATATGCGTTATACAAGAACAGCATAATATTATTATTACCCTGGTCATCAGATTCATGCACACACAAAGTGTGCACAATTTCCACTCCCTGGGGAGTATTCCTACCATATGATCACCGTGAGGGCATATGGCAATTTCTATGACAAAAGGCATTTGTCATCCCACCAGGCCCCTCCCCCTATTTCTTTCCTAGGTATTGAGTGGGAAATGTAGATTGATGTCATGCCCAAGGACATTCGTGCCGTGTCGAGGATCCAATCCACAACCTTTGCATTTCTAGTTGAATGCTTAAACCACTCAACTACGACACCTCTGTTGGTAGAGTACTTCCAATCAATGTCTGAAGGCTGCATGTGTTATTATATCTTTCTTTTTTTTCCTTTTTTTCTGGGGCACTAGTGTTTCTAAACTCATATAGCTGTTTAAAAAACAGATATTGCTTAACAGCACGAGATAAGTACTGAATCATTGTCGATATGCATACATTGCAGGGTAAAAGAAACCACTACTGTTTTCCACTGTGACCTAGTCTGCTTCTATGAAACAGGAGAGGGGGAAATAAACACACAACATAGGCTTTAGTTATCCACCTGGGTTGGATTCAAACCCATGATCTTTGTTTCGAAAGGCAAATGCTTTAAACCAACTGAGCCAACTCCCCAATTACTCACCAATTGCTCAACTTCAGGTCCATAGAGAAACGCATAAAGCTCCTCAGCGGCTATGTTCCACTCCACAGTACAGATGGTTCTATCAAAAAGACTGGTGTCGATTCCTTTTCCAGGTAGGTCCAAAGTGACATCACGTATCGTGGCATTGCAGAAGAATGGTAAAACACCAACTTGTGACACCACAGTAATCTGTTGTAAAAAGAAAGAAAGAGAAGAGAAGGAAGAGGAAGAAGGAATTACACATGTAAAGAGAAAAGAGCAGTCACAACATACAGAGAAACATCCTATAAATTCACTAGATTCATATTTACTCTCTTCATGAACAATCTTCAGAAAATAAGTTTTTGGTTGAACTTCTATTCATAATCGTTTAACCATTTCGCAACTATTTCACATAAAATCTATTTTAAAAAATTATAAAAAACTTGATTTACCACTGTAGACACAGATAAACTTTTGAAACACTTATCAAATAGCAGTTAAAAGTTGCCTCAAGTGATAAATTTACCTATTCTAATGTTGCCAAAATGAGCCTATTCACCATCAAAACTATTCAAAATAATCGGTGTGCCCCTGGTAAAAGTTTGTTAGCATATCCACATGCCACAAAGCAAATTAACAATAATTGTTTTTAAAGTTTTAAGTGCTCTATACATGTTATACCATTTTTAAAACATGACAGAGATTTCTCTCTTTATCAAGTTAAGCAGAACGCTTATGACCTCTGCCAGTGGAATGATAAAATACCTTATCAACTTGGTATTTTCCTTTAAAGCAGGACTGCACTACTTGTAGCTACTTGTGCCCTCTATATAGCAAACAATGCCTCAGCGGTACCCATTGGTCCCCCATGATCCCCTTTTCCTTATGTTAATTGAGAGCTGATTTCATGAAATAACCAACTGTCAGTGACCTTGCAGGGAGGTCTAATCCCCCTGGCCAACTAGTGCAGACGTGCTTTAATAAACTCAATTAAAGTGTTACATCAGCAATCGTTGGAAGACTCACCACTTCTGGGTCAGAGAGAGCGTTGCTCAGTTGAATAAGATCCACCTCTAAGAGAGCTTCAATGATCTTAGCCACTTCTGTTCCCTGGAAGTCTGGGATGATCATTCCTTCACTCACTCCTAGAAAAACAGAACCATCCAACATTTAACTCATTTCATTTCATTTCAATTATTTCATTCTCCATTAAAAACATTAAAACATACAAACATGATATACAGATAAAAGATCAATAACAAGAAAAATACAAAGGGAAGGAGCAAACAAAATTTTATGGGAATGTGGGTTTAACAAAAAGGGCAATTAGCCTTATGAACATCAACCCCTTAAAAAGTATACACTGTACTGTTGAGAGAAAAAAAGGAAAAGGAAAAGAAAAGCAGAGAAAACCTGAACACCAATACAAAAGGGAAGGAGAAGGGAAGGAGAGGGGAGGGGGAAACATGGAAAGTTGCCACTAAAGACAGGTGGCCTTTCTGGACAGGTTATTCAAACACATGTTTCTTTCTCAGGAGAGACAGTATGCATGACCACTATAGAACAGAGGCCTTTATAGAGAGGTGGCCACTAAGACAGGTTTGACTGTATATCATATACATTGTACATGATAATGACAATTGTGCTTGATCCAAGTAACAGGCATAGTGTGACTCCTATGTTTCTACATCATCGGTTTGTCATTGGCTCATAACCATCAGTAAGTCACAAATCAGTCAATCGATCAACATGAAAAAGGAAGATGTCTCTGAATGCTAAAATATCTACCTGCAGGTGTTATCAGAGGCTCTTAGTATAAGGAACCCACATAAGGAACCCACACGTATTTGTGGCTCTGAGTAAAGAATTTGTAGTGACTTGAACTTTACTAAGGTCACAAATGTTTACCAACATTGTAAATACTCAGCATTTTAAGCATACCTTTCGTTAGTACTTTCCGTTCAGCCAGCTTCAATAACAATAACAATCTACAGCTGCACATTCTAAACATTCTCTTAGTTAATTTCATCCGTGGAACCACCCAGCAACAAGAGTGTTATTTTAGTTACTCCAATCGGACCGCACCTTATTGTTTTAATAAGCCAATCACCACACTTTTAGCGCACTTGGAAAAGTCTCCACACACGAATTTTACTCACTCCTCCTGTCTTCGGTTTCGACACTCGGACGCGTTTTTATAGGAAGAGTTCGGACTTTACAACAAGCGTTATTTCGTTGGTTTCACATTAATAGTGAGTTTTCATCAACATCGTTCTTTTGAGGACTCTATCGCAAATCAGATTTACGTCCTCTTGTTTATTTCGGGAAAGTGTGAACTGTAAGGCTTGTGTGCCTTCGTCATTCGCTAGCTAGCTAGCTAGTCGCGCTCCACGTGTGTATGCAGCTGAGTCATCACCTCGCTACTATATCGCACTATTCTTCCTCTGCATGATTCCTTTTCCAGCTTCGTTCTACACTCTCGATATCAGCTCAGAAGATTATTAATAACGGTAAGAATATTCATTTAGTTTTATCCACAACATTTATTCCTACAAATTAAATAGTGGAGTGAGATTGTTTAGTGATTCAAAGTATGATGATGCAATATTATGCTTGGAAATCACTCCACAAATACAAGTAGGTTCCTTATGTATTAAACAGGGACACCAAAATATGTCACAAAGTTGGTCCCTAATTTATGGAATTACCCATAACTTATCCAACGAGGTTCTATTCTCGCACAATGCTAGGATCTATTGTTTGCTGTGCTGGTCATGGGTAGCTAAGAAAATCTAGAATATATAATGCAAAACGAATTAGGAAAAAAGCATTTTGATTACTTCATTTTCATTTCGGGAAGCCTAAATTTGGTGAGGCATACATATAAAAAATCCTTGAATAAACTCCATCCCACCTAAATTGATCTTTAACCGTTGACTCCCAATTTCTCTCATTCCTATAGGCTAATACCAGGATCACCAGGGGGCTGTTTCACAAAGATCCTAAGTCAAACGTAACTCTAAGTTGGACTTAACAGTTATGGAAAGCCGTCAGCATCTTTTAAAATATATTGTAAAAATTATTCTAAAAGGCATTAAATGTTGATTCAAATCATTCATATTTTCTATAATCAAGGAGATTTCATGTTCTTGATGTGGAATTTATGAAAAGTCTAGATTACTAGACTTTTCGCTTTTGAATATATTTCATTATAAGGCTACAAATGACTCTCCATAATGTTTAAGTCCAAATTAGAGTTAAGCTCAACTCAGGATCTTTGTGAAACACCCCCCTGGTTCCCAATATTAGGTAACAGTTTAATACTGCATCAGTGATCTTTGGCACATGTTTCATCCATGCATGGCCAATAACCGAAAAGTGCCCATGAGAAAGAATTACCTTGAAGAAGTCTGAACGCATCATTGGCTCCCTGCATAGCCTGTATACCGATATACTCCATCGTAGCAGCCTTGTGGAGAAGTACTTCACCACCAGGTATCATCGTTATAACAAGGTCCTCAATTAGAAGTGTGAGACTAGAAGGAGAGGAGAGGAGAGTATTAGTTCTTGACAATCAGTAACAAACAACAACAATTTTTTTTTTTTTTTCTTTCTTCACTTTGGTATTAAAAATAGGGGTGTGTCTTATACACAGGTGCATCTTATACACAGAGATTTACGGTATGCGGATACAAGTCGTTTTTACTCATTTACATGTAGTATGAATATATATCAACATATGTTCCAGTCCCTTCTTTATGTATGCTCTTCAACACTTCGGTTGCGTTCTTCACCTCTCTGCACGGTCACTGTTTGCCATAGATGCAATTTTGCACAAAATAGTTAGGCACCAATTGACAGAAGGATTGCTTTGTGCAAAACCATGGCTTTGCAAAATTACGCATTTCCGGTGTAAATTAGCTCCATGACAACTCTTTTCATAACAGCGGTATAGAATAATCTTGCACTTGTCACAGTTGAATAACAATGTGATATTACATGTACTTACTTAAATCAATGATTTTGGTGTTTCTAAATTAATGAGTAAAATGAGAAGTATTTATAAATTGCGAGACTTGTGGCTATGGCAACAACAATGGGTATTACACATATCTGTGGTTCAAATACTGCATATTTGTTTGTTCAGCTGATATACACCATATGTGTGTCAAAAATAAACCATAATCAAAACAACTTATTTAGTAACTTACTTCCTTGGATCAAATTCTTGAAGGATTGCAGTCAAATTCTCAAAGGAACTGAAAGAACTGAAGGAAATATTTCTGCAAAAAGAATAAGCGATTGGGAAGAAAATCAAATATAAAATAGTAACCACATATCTGAAAATTGAACAATTTATATTAAACCCATGTGTTCTTCCTTTTTAATAATGTGCAAGGTCCTGAAATGGAAAAAAAATGTCTATAACATCATCATCGTCATCATCATCATCGTTTAGCCTCCGTATTCCCCCACTCTGTAGGGTTGGACGTTTCATAACAATTGGGAATTATTAATTTAGGCCCATTTGAAAGATTCAACGAATATTTAAAGCACTATATTTTGTTATTTCTGGGACCCGTTTCACAAAGCCTTTTTTCAATGACAAATGACAAATATCAGTGAAAAATCTGCTGATAACCAATTAGAAGCAAGGATTTCAGTAGCTTATAACAACAACTGTCATTTGTCACTGATGACAAGTTTTGTGAAACACCCCCCTGGTGTACAAACAGGGTCTTTGACACATTCAAATTTTATCATAAGACGAATAAACAGTATTTATTAAAACATGAGCATCATGTGCAAATTAGGGGGTAGGTGTATGCACATGAAATAAATATTGTGTTTATAAGGTTTTAGGTGTATTCCAATCAGATTATAAGTGTTTCTTACGTCATATTAAACATGGTGTCCCATGTATCCATCCATGGCTGTGGTGTAAACTGAGGTACTAGAGAGAGCCAGTCAGAACCGTTCCCAACCAGTTCAAGCACGTTCTGCCAGGATTCATCCAGTTCTCCAATGGTTTTCACCAGTTCATTGGTGTGTATAGTCACAGCAGTCATGTTCAGGTCTATGGGATCACTCCTGTTGTCTTTGATGTAGTAAAACTGTTGACAGAAAAGGCATTTACTATGAAATACAAAGAATAAGCTTCATTCCTTCTTCGCTATGGCTCAAAAGCCTACAATGCCATGTTGTTTTGGAGTATATGATATATGTAGACTGTGTGTGTGACAAAAGTTGACTGTTGCTGACCACGGTTCGTTCCATTTATTGACCAATGCTGGAAGGGAGTTAAATGGAATCTGTCAAATAGAAAAATTTAAAAAGATCTTTGCTATTTGAAGTATTGACTGATAAACCACCTGGTAAATGCATCAGAAAATTCTGTTCAAACAACAAATGTGTGAACTATAAAACAAGAAATGAAAGGCCACATTCATCATAGTACAACCATGATGTACATTCTTGAAAGACTGCACAGTCGGATCCCGGTGCAATTACAAAAGAGATAACACACAGGAACATTTAAATGTATGCACACTTTCCTGGTCTTCTCTGAACCCTTCATACAATAAGCAATGATCGACGTAGGTGTGTGTGGGTGCGTGTGGGTGTGTGTGGGTGGGTGTGGGTGGGTGAGGGTGTGTGTGGGTGTGTGCATGTGTGTGGGGGGAAAGCTCTTTACAATATTAGCAATGATGTAGGTGTGTGTGGGTGGGTGTGGGTGGTGTGAGTGCATGCGTGTGTTCATGCACTGATGCATGAGGGTGTGGGTGTGTGAGTGTGTGTGTGTGTGGAAAGCACTCTACGCACATAATTATATCAATTCCACTATTGTGAAAGGGATCTTTGGAATACATTATTCCACCATTGAATTGATTGATATAAAAATGAACATACCAAGTAATGGAGTCTCTCAACCTGCAACAGCTTGACAGCCTCTTGAAGCAAGAGGTCGAAGTAGTCTAGGTCGAAGTTCACACTGCAAAGGCTGGAGTCCAGGACATCGACGTCGATCGATGTCAGATCCAAAAGCGAGTCTCGAAGAGTTGCATTACACAAGATCAGGGTGATGTCTGTTGTACTATCGAGTACCAGAGCCTAGGCATCAGACACAAATTTGTTTTGTTCTTATTCAAATACATTTCTACTTTCTATACATTTATGTGAACATCGATATCAGAGCGCAGTTTTCTTCCTTCTGAAATTACAAGTACCTTCACTTTCTGGGTTTTAAAATTATGATACTAATAATCTGGATTTGTACAGCGCTTAATACAAATTACCGTCTCTAAGCGCTTTGCAGATGTTATTATCCCGGTCATTGGATTCATTCATGCACAATGCACACCATCTCCACTCCCTAGGGAGTATTCCTACTATATGGTCACCATGAGGGCATGTGGCAATTATTATAAATACAAAGGATTCTGTCATCCTACCAGGTCCCCATTTTTATCCTGGGTATGGAGTGGCAAAGGTAGATTAATGACTTGCCAAGGACAATGATACCAAGACCATTTAATATGAGACTCTTTTGTTCAGAATTACACTATCACTGCAAATTTTAAATGAACACACGTGGACATTGGATTCTTCCCCTTGTCCCTCATTCCTGTTTCTATTCCTGTTCCTCTCTCTCTCTATTTGACATGGTTTCATTCTCTCACTCTTTCCATTATGTCCATATCCCTCTCTCTTTCGATTTCATTTCATTTCAGCTGTTGCTAGTACCATATGTATATTCCCAGGACAATGCTGTCGGATAAAGCTGTTGTCTGTTTGATGATTTTGCTTGTTTTTAATGATATGTACCCGCTGACTATTTTAAAATTGTAGTACTTCGTTATTTTTATGATGTAATCACAGACACATGCACAGCCCAATTGAGGTAACTTTCTCTCTATAAGTGAACATGCCTTCCTATACTTAATTCTCTCCTCATTTTTTTTTTCTTCTCTCTGTTCCATTTACCATTTACTATTTTTGTTCTTTCCTATCAACTTTCTGTTATATAAAATGTCATTTTCATTATAATATCTATAATGTTCTCTCGGTAACTGTGTTAATTTATTATGGGCGTTCCCAACTCAAGCTATGCTTTCCGGGTTTTCGCCTCCTTCCGTTTCTGAATTATTTACTGTATACTCTATGTTGAAATAATTATTACATATATCATGTATATATCCATTGTGTTTCATATTGTACTGTTGAGAAGGAAATAAATGTTAATAAATACAAAATACAAAATTTCCCAACTACAATTCTCTCTAATTCTATGTATCTCTTCTTTTATTTCCCATTTTCTCTTTCTAAACTTTTCTTTCTCTCTGTCTGTCTCTCTCCCTCCCTGCACCTCTCTCTCTCTCTCTCTCTCTCTTTCTCTCTCTCTGCCTCTCTCTCCCTTTGTCTCCCTGCCTCTCTCTCCCTCTGTCTCTCTTTGTCAGCATCTCTTTTTCTCTCTCTCTCTCTCTTTTTCCGTCCCTTCCCCCTTCTCTCTTGCCTTCTCTTTCTCCTTCTATCTCTCTCTCTCTCTCTGTCTCCACCTCCCCCTCTCTCCCTCTTTCTTTCCCTCCCTCCCTCCCTCCCTCCCTCCCTCCCTCCCTCCCTCCCTCCCTCCCTATTGGTTTGTAACAGTGCCCATTTATTCCTCTACCTTGGCAGGATCTTGGTAAGCTTCGAAGATGGCCGCCTGGACTGCATTTCCTTGTTGAGTCATGAAGACAATACCTCGAAGCAGCTTCTCAGCCTCTCCACCATATGGAAGAACTTCTCCTCTACTCAAAGCTGCAACATAAATCAAAGGCACAAACTTTAAATACTCATAAAATGATCTTACACATCATAAATATATAATTTGGGTCAAAATGACTTTGGGTACAAAAACATCCAGATAAATCCATTTCAAGATGTTATATTCTTGATAACAGAAAAACCCAGAAACTTTCACTATTTTTTTTCTTCCATTTAACACTTTTTCCTCCAATAACACTTTGTAAAAAGCTATAATCTCAAGCGACGATTTTTATTATATTGAGATCTTGTTTGAAGATGTCTTCAATGGCTTCTGCCACTATGGAGGAATTAACTTTCTTCTCTTTTCTATTTCATTTTTTCTGTTTCTTTTCTGTATCTATTTCATTTGAAATCTCTTTATGGAAACATAAAATGAATTTTTAAAAATCATCATAGTTTGAGATTTGAACTTACAGTTGAAGAGTGATAGTACGTCATTGAGATCTTGTATGATGATGTCTTGAATGGCTACCGCTGCTATGAAGGAATGAACCTCAGGAATGTCTTCTATGAAGTCCAACACCGACTCCCAATCTCCAATCAAACTATCAAAAAACACAAAACCATATACATATGATCGCTTTAGCTTTAGGCATATGTGATAGTTGTTTTATACATGTATCAGGGCTCGACACTATTACAGGCACATGGGATGATGGGGCGCCCAAATTAAAGTCTCAACCCCTAAAATGTCAAACGTTTTACATTGAGCTCGTGCATACAGATTCTGAAAAGTAAAATCCAGAAACCCTTCCAAAAAGAGTTAGTGAGGGGCCCTGCATGTTAAATACTGAGGTATGGCAGCATATGTCTGTAAAGCACTCCACATATATTTTCAAGCTGTTGTCAGAGTGAAGTCACAGAATGGGAAGAGATAGACGGGTGAAAAATGATGATTATACTAATAACATTTATAATATGCACATACCCGTCCTTGAAAAAACTCAAAATGCCTCAAAAGGGAAATATTTTTAACAAAGATACCAGTCTGTGAAAAATTTAAATTGTATAACAATAAAAAAGGAATGACTGATGTGCTCAAGATGCAAAAGAAAAGTGACATGACATGAAAATACTCAAAAATGAGGCAACTTAGATTCAAGTGCACGATTAAGTGTTACAAGAGTTGTCATAGAGCTAAGAGTGACCAAAAATTAGTAATTTTGCAAATTCACTGTGTTGCCACAGAGCGCTTCTTCCATTCATAGGTGCCCATTGTATTGTGCAAAACTGTACATGGGGAAAATGGGTGGCATACAGAGAGGCAAAGAAAGCAACTGAAGTGTTAATAAACTTACACAGATTCCTGTAGGGCCGGTATGGAGTTTGCTACGAGTCTATTCAACATAGCGTTCCACTCGTCGGCTGTTCCCGTCACTTCAACACCGTCCGATAGACCAGCGAAGAACTCGTCTATATCAATCTCTGTCTGGAAAGCAATTTCAAGAAGCTCCTGGAATTCCAGCTGCTTGTCGATGACATTCTTGAAGGTGGCATTGGCAAGGATTTCAGGAGGGTATGATGAGAGGTCTCCAGTAAACACCAGTTGACCCAACTCAATCTAAATGGACACAAAACAATTCAATTCAATTCAATTCAAATTTTATTCAACACTCTTCATAAAAACATTTAAAACATACAAATACAGAATGGAATGATAAAAAAATCAAGTTAGTGATAAGGCAGAAAGGAGGGATTCCTTATATGATAGCCTACCCCTAAAAACACACACATACAGGTAAAAAAGAAACAAGATCAAAAGAACAGAAGAAAAAAAAAGAAAAAAAACATACTAAAACATACTGTCATGTACAATCAGAGTAAAAAAAAGTGTCAAACTTGCCCATGCAATTAATACTGATTATTATACTTATTTAACAGAAATCGTTTATATTTAATTTCAAAAGATTGAGAGTTTTGCATTTTTTAATTTCCTTAGGTATACTATTCCATATTAATGATCCTTTTAAAAAAAGTGAATTTTTCATACATGTCAGTCTAATCAGATGAAGACCTGGCCCTTGTAAATGAGAAGGCCATCGCAGCCATCATCGATGGAAGAACTTAATTTAATTTAATTTAATTTAGGAACTTTACATTAATCTTGATCTAAGGAGATACGAACGAGCGAGTCTAATCAATTCAAATCAATCGATCAAATCATTTATCCCAATCAATATAGATCACGCTTCAGACAGTTGCACCGCTAAAGCTCTCGGGAGAAATTAATGAGACATTTCCAACTAAACGAATACAAGATAAATAAATGATTTTTTCGTGCAAAATTGCACGTGTTGCAAATGAGCGACCCTGCAGATGGTGAAGAAAGCAACCAAAGGGTTAAAGGGATAGTTGAGTTCTGTTTTCAGACCGCACATGCCTTCAAAGTGCATGGTTATTGCTCTTATTCTTATCTATGACATTTATAGTGCCCTTTTAGAACCTAAAATTGCTATGAAGGTAATTTTAGACCCTAACATGTGTGAAATTTAGCCAATACGATCATACCAATTCAGCTCCACTTTCAAAAAAACATGGTGACCGTTAATTAATTATTTAATTAAAAATAACAATACATGAGTCGGCTAATTGTGGGTATTGTAAGCAACACGAAAATGCCAACAAAAAAGCCAACATCGGCATTGGCTGAAATACGACGTAAAAGGCGTTATTTCGGTTTTTCAACGCTTTTTTCAAATTTTTCAAAATATCTAATATTTGTGGTGGTACACAAGTATTAGAAATCGTTATATTTCAGCCGTCTCTGAACCGATTTTGATCAAACAAAGATGACTTTGTCATTTAAATATTATGTTCTTTCAAATTTGACACTCAGTTTTTCATTATCTCACAACAAAATTATTTTGTGTAGCGCCCTCTGCAACAGAACTCAACTATCCCTTTAACTATCAATACTTACAGCATATACCACTTCAGGGAAGTAAGAAGTCCAGACTTCAATGTGACTTGGATAAAGCTCGTCTGGGTTGAGTTTACACAATTCCTGTTTGGCATAGGTCACATCTAATCCTGGAGGATACTCGATGAAGTCTGAACACAAGACTAGTTGTAGTTCTTCTGGGGACATAGACAAAAGTTCCTGAAAGCAATGGAGAAAAAAGGTTCCCTGGTTAAAAACAAGAATATAAAGCGCATTGCAAACATGACTGAAATGAAAATGTCTTTCTCGATTCTTGGCCTCTCTTTTCGATGTCAGTGTTTATGCCAAACACTTGCCCTTGAATTCATTCAATGTTGGTGAAGGAACTTTTCAATTGCACGACAAACAATGATTTCAGCATGTCAATGGACTCCCGTTTCTTGATCGAGTCTTTCATGACCTGATTGTCAAGTATTAAAATAGTGTTTTTCTCAAATACAACCATTTCAAAATAGAATAGAATAGAACTGGTTTATAACAAAATTAAGAAAACATGACATGACATGCAGCTCAAGGCTGATATTGTCTGTTTTACAAAGTAATCAGATGTGTATATTATGATACAAACATCAAAATGCAAAAGAAATATACCATAATAAGAATGGCAAAATCACACAGCAATATTAGGGACTTTTAGATTTGCGTGGACTGACACGTGTGACGTCCATTCAAGGCAGTGCATTAAAAGGACGTCGATCGTAGCAATTCACGTTGTCGTTGTGCAAATCTAAAAGTCCCTATTATATAAGATTTAGAACAATGTATCAAAGACGTGGATAAGTAGTTATCAAATAATTCAGGCAATATTATTAAATATTCAAGGGTAAATTCAATTGAGCATGTTCAGGAATATTGGGCTCATTGCTCTAGAAAAACAAAGTATCACTTTAGAAAAAAACAATTTTAGTTGAGTAAAAGAGGGAACTATTACTGAGATGTAACATGTGGAGAACCATCAACAATGGGCAATTACTCTTTTGTTCTCAATCTTTACATACAATTTATGGGAAAATGCAATGGATCATATGTCATTATTTATGCCTCATTCAGCATTTAAAGTCAATATTTAACTCTCGAAAGATGTTCTATGAGAATTCTTTAGAAACTTGGCAGCATCGATGGGGCGCATACTGAAAATATAGGAGTTGTGATTACTTCAAGTTTTGCGGGATCAAGGAAAGTCGAGACGATTGCTTCAGTGATGTTTGGTCCAAACTCGAGGAACAGCTCTCCGACCTGAGTGAAGGGGTCGTCCTTGAAGGCATCCACAAGAGCGCCATCTAGTGACAGGATTGACAGAATTTCAGGTTGTCTTGATCAGAATCACAATCATCATGAAATAACAAATAATACGTAACGCATTTTGGATATCAAAAAATAAATGTGAACGAGTTAACCTAAATAGACGTTTCTGCAACCTACCAATGACATTTCTAACGATTGCTGTTACTGCATCCATGATGATAATCTGATACGCCAACTGTCCCTGGATCATCGGCCAGAAATCATACTGTGTGAACACGCTTTCGACCAATGTAGACCCCTGGACAAGTCTGGCAAGGAAAACAATTGGAATATGAAAAAAAATATGATGAAATATAGAGGTCAAAGGTCATTAAGTGATATAGTCAAAACTGTATTACCAACCCCCTGTTAAAAAAATAAAAAACACCTGTATATAAAGAGGTTGGTTTCTTTTCCCTTCAACATTTTTTCTAATTGAAACATACTGAAATGTACCTGGATATTAAGACCCTCGCTATGAATACCATTTTTGTTGTCTCTGTTAAACGGTCTATATACACAGATTTCACTGTTTGAAAAAGACTCGTTCAGATACAACATGGTTAACCACAACAGCTTTTTTATGTGTAAATGAATAGCAACTCTGTGCAACAAAGGTCCAGCGTGTATTCACCTAGCTCTGTATGATAAGATACAGAAATGTGAAGTGTATTACACTTTACAGCATCATAAAAAACAGCAGTGCTTTTACAGCGTCTTATCTTACAAGAAGTTTGGGTGTTCAAGGGTTTAAATGGTTTTCTTAAATGAAGATGTAATATTCTTCTTGCTCATGTGATATTTCTCTTTGAATAACACGGACACTATAATAATTATATTTCAAGTATTATACTACACCACATGAAATTGAAACTGAAAAACAAAGAAATCAAATAAACATCAATAATTAAAAATCCTTTATGAATATGATCGAGAAAGAGAGAGAGAGAGAGAGAGAAAGAGAGAGAGAGGGAGGGAGAGAGAGGCGGAGACAGAGACAGAGGAGAGAGAGAGGGGCGGAGAAAGAGAGAGACAGGAAGAGATAGAGAAGCAGAGAAAGATGGAGAGAGAGAGAATGAAAAAGCCCAAAATGGACTTACAAATCAATAAGAACCCCCTGCAGGTTTCCAACGGATTGGTTCTGGAAGAGTGTGATTAGATTGATAAGAGGAGATAGCTGAGGATCGTCTAGATTTGTTAACAACGACGGAAGCTGTTTGATGAAGTCTGGTAGTAGTTCTATGTCCTTGAAGATCTCAAGGGTCTGGTTGATCAGTGGTCCTAGATCTAGGCCAGGTCCAAGAGGCTGGAACAATCTTTGAAGATTCTGCAGGATCTGTACATTAGGAGATGGGAAGATGAAAGCGAAATCAGTGGTCATAGATCTAGACCAGGGGGTGTTTCACAAAGATGGACTTAAACATTATGGAGAGCCATTTGTAGCCTTAAAATAAAATATATTTAAAAGCGAAAATTCAAGTATTTTAGAATTTTTTTAAATGTCACATCAAGAACATGAAATCTCCCATGATATTAGAAAATATGAAAGATTTGACTCAACATTTTATGCCTTTTAAAATAACTTTTGCAAAATATTTTCATAGATGCTAACAGCTTTCCATAATTGTTAAGTCCAACTTAAAGATAAGTTTGACTTAAGATCTTTGTGAAACACCCCCAGGTCAAACAGCTAGGCTAACATTTTTTCAGATTCTCCAAGATCTGTAGATCAGGAGGGAAGATTAGTGCATTATTAGTAGCAGTATAGGTGTATGTCCATGAAGATCTCACAAGCCCTTTCTATCAGTGGGAAGTTATTTTGAGGTCTACGTTTTTCTCTCTTAAACATGATCTTTGACCCAGGGTCGATTTATCGGAATGAGTAGAATCTGGACCAAAATAACAGAAAGGGGAGCACTTACTTCATCTATCCTTCTCCCAGCGCTGAATTCATCAAGGAGAGCTTCAAGGAAAGATGTTCCATTTTGAAGTTTGCATAACACATCCTTGAGCTTCGATCGGTCAACAGCGCCCTCTGTAGTCAGAAGGTCATCAAGGCTGGTCTCTCCCCTGCAGTATGCTCCGGGATCATTCAGAAGTACAATGAAATCTGATATCTGTACAAAGAAGAAGGATGAATTAAAATTAATGATCATCCAATCAATGATATTATATTGGTAATAATGTTGATAATAATAGTAATAATAATAATGTAAGGTTTTAATTTTACTGATCTAAATGGCTACTTGTATATTTTGCATTTAGCTTTCCACTCTGTTATGCTTCAGTACACTCCTGACATACATTCATTGTCTGATGTCTGGTAGCTCTTGGCTTCTATTGTTCTGTCCCTATTCATTCAACCTTATTTGCATTACCTGCCATAGCACCACATACACACACACACACACACACACACTCTTCCTATCACTTGGCTATTGAACCCAGCACACTATAGGCACATGGCACTCAATCTTTTTATAAAGAGTCATTTTGATGGCGTGGGTTTGAATCCTACCGCTGTCACCAGTTGTAAGACTCACATAAGACAAAACTAGTCTGACTTGATTGTTGACTTGAGCTGCACTGCTATATTTCAATACATCTTCCAAAATGGCTGCCAAGATGGCAGATATGCAGTCCATGAAACAAAAACAACCAATCACTACCATTTGCCATTTACAGCTGAATATTGAGTCTTACCTTGTCATAGTGGATGGAATCGTTAGGAAGTCCTGCAAGAGAATCCCGTCTCACATTGAACACCTTAATTCAGGACATCTTCCTATCGCTGGAGACTTCTTTCCTCCCCCCCCCCCCCCCCCCCCCTCCCCCTCTCTCCTTCTCTCTGTCTCCTCCCGAACAAGATCAATACCTCTACATTAGCTACTATACTGACTCATTAACTCTCTCATACAGTATATACACACTGCTTTTCGCCATTACAGCTGAATACAGATTCTTACCTTGTCGTAGTTGATGGTGCTGTTAAGAAGTCCTGCGAGAGAATCTCTGCTCACATTGAACGCCTTGAGGACATCTTCAATCACCTTCCCATCACTGAAGATATTCTTAAAGGTCACATCACCATCTATAGATAAGTACATACATACACTTGCATTTTATATAGTGTAGATTAATGAATGATAATTTAATGATAAAGAGACAAACTAAAAACAGAGCTAGTCAAACCTGTCCATTGAGGCCACTTAAGGGAAACGGGGAAAACAGGCAATTGTAGACAGGTGGCCTTTCTAGATAGGTACTACAACACACAATTCTTCCAAGAGAGAATGATAAAGGTGACTAATATAGACAGGTGGCCACTAAGACAGATTTGAAATTGACTGTGTTTTGGTTCTTCTTAAAATACTCAACAGAAGAGGAAGTATAAACAAAAGACAGGAGGGGGTTCCATATATATTGGGGCCATAATGAGAGAAACTACACTCACCCCCCCCCCCCCCCCAGAATTTGAGTTGACATGTGGTGATAGGATTATAGAAAAAGAAAGAAATTCAGAAAAAAATCAGATGCTTTTTTTTTAAAGGAATAAATACTGCTTTTAATGATATGTAACAGAAACTGAACTTAAAGAAATTATCATCATCTGCCATAACAATTTTGTTCTGAATAATTAAAATACCTGTGTACTGGTAACTTACATTGGTTATCAAGAATCATATCAAAGGCGGATGAAACGATGTCGGTGATGCGGAATAAGATATCCTGGACATCTGACCACCATGGTGGAGAGCCTTCCCAATCGATAGTAGCAATGATTCTTCGTAACCTGGTGTTTTTTTAGTAAATATGATCACGAAAGAGATGAATTGAGCTAAATTCAATGCACAGAAATTTCATAACTTTTCCAGAGATAGTAAAAATATTGATAACTTTGTTCTTGTTTTGATTTTTGTCAAATATACTGCAGGCCTGTCAACCGCTACGAACTGGTGGGACGGCGGGAGAATGAGCGTGGTGGCGTGAGACTCCCTCTTTCTTTTCTTTTTTTAAAACCTTTTTTCCTTTTTTTTTTCTCCCTCTTTGGGTTGATATTTCGAAGTTGTGGATGCTTTAATTTTATTTTTCTCTAAAAAACGGTTTTAAAAAAAAACAAACAAAAAAACAGTAGATTTCAAGTTTGTTGGGTCAGTCTCAAAGGGCAATTAATACAACAAGTTTTTTTTGTAGGCCTTATGGAGCTCATGAAATGCCTGACCGATAAAGAGCAACTTCCGGTGACGTAACTATCTCTCCAAAAGTAGCTATGGTATTGACAGCAAGAGCGCATCACATGAACGCACACACAGGTGCAACAGCATACTATACAGCTCGGGTGGGCATGGATGGAGATGGGAATTACCGACGGCTACACACGGAGAACCTCAGGGTAGGAGTTCGATAAGGAATACGTACACATAGAGAGTCTCCTCAATATTGACTTCTTGTATCGCCTCCAAGAATCTCTGTATATCCGGGACCAGCCAGGTAAGTTGTAAGACTTGGGGCAGAACATCCACGAAGTCTCCAAGACCTGTGATGTTTTCCAACTGGTTTCTGATATCCAGCACATCCCGGGTGAAGTTGTCCAGTCCGTAGGGATCCAATGCACGGAGAAACGCTGTCACCTGTTACGTAATCGAGATGAGATTTTACCAGTCGAACCCAGCGCGCGTCTGTCATCACGCGTGTATAATACAGTATGAGAATGATCCCGGGGGTGAAAGTGTTTGGAATCCCGTAGAACAAGAAGGGGGAGGGGTGTACGTACTTGGTTTGGACCATTTTAAATAATTCCTACAATTTTACACTTTAAACCAAAAAATGTTATAGATGAGATAGTATTTTGAACTCTATATAACATATGTTTCAACGAAGAACTATATAAATGGGCCATTTAAAGGGATTTTCCAACACAAAATCATACCCAATTTTTTAGAAAACTTTTTTTGGTAAAAAATTAAGCAACCCGAAAATTAGTAACCCCCCCCCCCCTCTTTTTTTTCTCAGAGGGGGGGGGGGGGGGTGATAGCAAAAACATCTCTGTGGCGATTATTCATTTCAAGTTCAAGTTCAAGTTTATTCAAACCAATCAAACACAACATTTTACAATCAATTGACACAAAAGAAATAAAAAACATGATAGGTTTGGGACCCCGGAGAAGCAGAGCTTGTGATAAGGGGCCCCTTAAAAGGTACATAAACAAAAACAAAATAACAGTATTTAGAATAACCGATGACAAAAACATATTTACAATGATAACTAATGAGTAAATATGGGAACAGAAAAAAAGATTTCTTCCAAATAGCTTCTTTCAACTAATTTCTCTTTAAGTTGGTCTATTCTTCTTTTTTTCTCGTCATAGTTGAGAAGCAGGTCATGAAAGCTTGATTGCCTTATAAATAAGGTTCAGTTGTACATGGTAAAACTACCGTATTGGCGTCACCCTGTCCTCCGAACTTAATAACCCTCAAACGGATCTCTCCTCTCGGTAACACCCCCTTTTTCTAAGTCTTCAGTTTAATTACCTCGAGTTATTACACAACTATAAGTCTTGAGACACAGTAACTATAAACTATGATTGTATTTAGGATCTATTCATTTTATTTCTTCATATCCCACAAATTATTCAAGTTTGTAACAAATATTTACAGTGATTTGAGAAAAGCTTTTGTAACAGAGAATAATGACCTGATTGAAAACAAGAACAATTTAACAGAGTTATGGGGAAATATGAAGGGGCTTTTGAGAAGCTCATGGTTTGCAAAAAGTAGACCCCCTGACTATAAAAAGATTACTTTAAAAAAAAGATTCCTTGTCGTAAACATATGATTTAGCTATGAAAATGAAAGAAAAAAAATCATCATAATATATATGTACACTATGTACAGAGGAATATACAAATACAGTTAACACACAAGGGAAAAATATGAATTATTTAGAGTCAAAGAGGTGAAAACAGATAAAGTATAGAGATTCGATTAAATTAGTAATTATTCAGTATAAATTGTTGACAATTGATTTGAATCCATTCAAAGCTTCCTTCGATGTTTTAATATAATTAATTCGACATTTTTCCGAGCATCCGACAAAATTAGTGAAATGATTTACCTCATCTGCAATGTAATGTACATCGAGTTCTTGCAAGATGATATTGATGATGTTCTCGATATCTTTTCTCTTCAGATTGCAGAGAGCACTGGCGATATTGTCCACGTTGGTGTTGGGAGGAAAGATGACATAGGTCTGCAGGGCTGTGGCGTTACACACCAAGCTGCTAGAGTCGGAGTAACCGATCACATCAAGAAGCTGGCAATAAATGATTTAATAAAATAATATTATAAGTTTCTTCTGTAAAGTTTTATTATTATTTCATAATCCCTTCATTTACCCATTAATGTTCATTCTACATGTAGTTATCAATGCGAAATCGTTTGAGTCAAACAAAATAAGTTAAAAGTGTTTAATCTGTAAAATTGAGTAGACTTCACTTCGGCCCATACGGATGTGTTTGCTTACATCGGTCTTAACGTACACACACTTTTTGGAAAACAGTCTTTGATGTCATAATATGTTTTTTACAAGCATTTACCGTGAATTTACTTTGCCAGCTATTAGTTTCTAACGAATTCCGATTTAACATGCACAAAATGTGCATGTTCCTAAGAAATTTCTACAAATAATAAAAAAAGGATTCTTTCTTGGACACAAAGCAATAGCAAGTGGGAGAGGGGAGGGACAGAGATAGGGAGAGGGATACGAGGGGGTTCAAGGGAAGAGTGTAGGATAGAGGGGGTGGGAAAGGAGCAAGGATCTATAAACGGGGGCAAATTGAGGGAGGGGAGAGAGAGGGGGTGTTTGATTATGTTGGCTTAAGAATATGATATCAATTTTTGTACAACAATTTGGTCGACGAAACGAGGGAATAGAGGGGAGATCGAGGATTAAGAGAGAGAAGTGGATAGTGAGAAAGAGATGGAGATGGTTTCGGCGAGGGAGGGGGTAGGACAGATAATGGTAGAGGACGATATGGGAGAGAAAGAGAACAAAATGCCAATGCCCCTCATGTTTACCTCCAGGACGTTGATTCTTGCTCCCAGCATCGACTCGATCAAGTCAGCCTCTGCACCTTCAAAGGTCTTGTATAAATCTTCTTTCAACTTGGTACGGTTCGTAAAGAAATCCCCAATACCAAAGTTTTGTTCTATGATAAACAGAAATGTTGAAAGGAAATATTAAATTCTGCTGTGGCTTGTTATTCCATTCAGATTTTCGGTACATTTACAACTTTCCACTCTCATAAATGTTTCTTTCATTTTTACTTACGTGGTCGATTTCTCCATCGGCAAATAGTTGCATGAACCGATCAATCCACAAATATTTTGAACCCGTTGAGAATTAGAAATTAAAGGGGCGCAAATGACGAGTACCACCACCCCCTTGATACCTATTTGGCATACCCTCAGTATACAGTATACAACAAATATTTCCCCTCAACTGCGTATATAATTATATTTGATTTGGTGGGAGGGGTTAATTGAACTGCACACCTCCAATGGAGCATCAAAATGGATAATCACTCAACACAGTTTTAGAAAACCAGTAGTATTTCAGAAACAATCTTTTTAAAGGCTACACCTCTAGAATATTGTGCAAACAATAACAAGTAGAGAAATTAGGAGTTGAGATGGTGCACATTGTCCGTGAATTAATCCGATAATGAGGGTAATAATTATCTGCTTAGAGACGGCATTTAGTATAGCGCTTTATAACTCCAGGGGTGTTTCACAAAGATTCTAAGTTTAACTTATCTCTATTAAAGTTGGACATAACAATTATGAAAAGCCGTTAGCATCAGTGAAAATATTTTGTAAAATTTATTTTAAAAGGCATGAAATGTTGATTTAAATCATTCATATTTTCTATTATCAAGGAGGTTTCATGTTCTCGATGTGGTATGTATGAAAAGTCTAAAATACATGTACTTGAATTTTTGCTTTTGAATATATTTTATTTTATGGCTTCAGATGGCTTTCCAAAAAGTTTAAGTCCAACTTTAGAGTTAAGTTCGACTTATGATCTTTGTATATCCCCAGATTATTATAGAGAGGAGTGATTAAAATGAATCATTACCACTTATCTTGTTGAATGTTTCCTCCAATGTTTGTGTAAGATTAATCAGCGGGCCGAGGGTCTCGGAGAGGGACTCCAGATCGTCGACAATAGACGACTCCTCTGAAAACAAAGGCTCCAAGTCGTCAAGCAACGCACCGATACTACAAAGAGAGAGAAAGAAAATACATGTATGTTGATGTTTAAGATTCTGATATAATATTTCAGACAGCGTCAGCACATGTATTATTATAATTTATATACCTCACACACCGTCCAGGGACGCTCATGGCGCTAGCTCAGCAACAGTTCTCTTTAGTACAAGTAAAGTCAATGTTTATTTGATAATCGAGTTATACCTTCAGATACTCAATAAAAATGTTGCAACATTTTGTATCACCCATTTCAATCCTCAGCTCTGCCCGGTGGGGCCCGATGCCCTCCAGCTGCATTTTACATTGTTAGAGAAGTGTTCATTATTATACTACTTCTGTACTTTGGCACATTTTTAGTTTTTCGATCCTGGTAGCCTACATTGATTGGTTTGGTTTGGTTTGGCTAGGGTTTATTTTCCGTTTAAAAAAAACATATATATACATATAAGAAAAATGATAAAACCCCATAAAAGATTACAGATTGATAGCTCTATTCAGAGCCATTAATTTAATGGCTATGTTCTTCCAAAGGTCCAGAAGACAAAACAAGAACGAAAGAAATAAGAACAGAAAAGAAAGAAAGAAACAAGGAAAGAAAGAAGAAAATAATTAAACATGCATGAACATTATGTATGAAATTCTCCAAAGTTTATTTGACACTATTTGTGTCGAAATGTCTACCAAGAAGCTTGTATGTCTTTTTTGTATCTCCTTCATGTCACCGGCTAAAAGGGCGTTGACTCGTACACTCTCACATACATCATTCTGGCTCTCAACTAACAGTATTAGATATGAACATAATATATAGCAGGGCTCTGTCTTATAAGGAATTTCGATCGATTTGAATCAATCGCATCTGTCTATACAACGAGGACAAGAACACGTCTCCATGGTAACCACACCATTCTTATTATCTTACCTTTCTCCGCAAGTCGATGGCTCATTTGACTAGCTTAACAATCAGTACTTCGGCATTTTTGTCGAGAACACACATTGTTGCTTGTGTTAAATACCATTTAATAGGTATATAGTAGTAACAATCACAGCCAATATTATTACTATTTAATCATTATAATCAGCCTTGTCAATATCATCATCGTCATCATCACATCGTCATCGTTATCCTCACTATCATTGTAATCACCCCCATCATCATCATCATCATCACCGTCATCATCACCTTCTTCACCCTCATCACCATCACAATCGACATCATCATCATTACTATCATCATCATCATCATCTTCATCATCACCATCATCATCACCTTCATCACCAATTTCTTCACCCTCATCACCATCACAATCGACATCATCATCATCATCGCCACCATCATCATCACCGTCGTCATCACCGTTTTCACCGGCCATTATCACCATCACAATCGACATCATCATCCCTTCCACCACCACCATCATCACCATCATCATCATCCTCCTCACTATCATTGTAATTACCCCATCATCATCATCATCATCATCACATTCTTCATTCTCACCATCATAATCGACATTATCATCATCATCATCATCATCTCCACCATCATCATCAGCGTCATCATCACCTTCTTTACCGGCCATTATTACCATCACAATCGACATCATCATCACTTCCACCACCATCATCATCATCATCATCACCATGATCATCGTCGTCATCATCATCATCATCACCATCATCATCATCACCATCGTCATCATCGTCATCCTCACTATCATTGTAATCACCCCATCACCATCATCATCACCGTCATCATCACCTTCTTCACCATCATCATCATCACCTTCTTCACCACCATCACAATCGACATCGTCATCACTTCCACCACCACCACCACCACCACCATGCATCATTATCATCATCATCACCATCTTACCTTGCTCCGTATGTCGGTGGTTCATTTGACTTCGGTACTTCATCAGCGCTTACACATTTTGTTTCTAGATCACACATCATTGACTGCAGGAAGTCCACTGTGCCCACACTGGGTAGAGCATGTGGCTTGAAATGACCTGTAGAAGAAGGGAGGGGGGATTAGTATGGCGAACAAAAACTGTACCTATATCTGTTTTATATTTCCGTTTGAATAATAGCCAATAACACGAAAACCTTCTGTTCTAATTTCAATCATAATGCATTGTAATTTAGTTAATAGCAGTAAATAAGTCTGCTTGTGCAAAGAAATTACTCATATACTACTCGTGTACCTTTAAGTTACCATTTTTTGTGATCGTGTCAAAACGGGAGCAGAACTGGGCCCCGTTGCATGAAACTTACCATTGATGGTAACTTTGCCATCAATGGCAACTACCATGGTAACAGGGCTCAACAGCCAATCAAAATCAAGGTTTCCATAGTAGTTACCATGGATGGCAAAGTTACCATCAATGGTAAGTTGATATCGACGTTTTATAATTAAAGTTCATAATATAAATCTACCTATTATTTGTTGGTGATCATAATAATAATAATAATATTATTGCTTATATAGCGCTTAATACGTCGGGAATATCCGAGTTTCTAAGCGCTTTACATTATTACCCCCGGTCATCGGATTCTGGCTTGCCCGCACACAATGTATGCACTTTCTCCACTCCCTGGGGAGCATTCCAACAAGAGCTACTAGGCTCAAATTGCTAAGCATACCACACTGGCTTTGGATCATAGTCCAAACTCCAAACTGAGTGATTGCCATTTAATGTTAACCAATCATGTCATACATCAAATAGATTTAGTCAATCACAATTATTACATCGTTATTTTTGCACTTCAAATACCAGAGGTGTCGAGCAAACGACTCGTTACGATATCCTTGGGAGTAGGGAATAAAAGCGACGATACCTGGATCGTGCCTTATTTTGTAGACGGTGCTTTCGCAGAATAAACACATACATATCATGATGAATTGCATATCTTTGTCAAACTTGGTTCAAAGTCCAAAAAACTCTTTGTTTGAGCTTTACAAGTTTGTTTCCACATTCTCACAAATGTTTGTTTTCAGTAAAATTGCGCTCGCACCGTCGAAGGACAGCATCATGAGCGTTCAAATAATTGACCCAAATTAGCTATAATGTCTGATTGTGGGTCTTTGAATTCATACTTCCTCTACTTTTTCTTCTTCATCATCTTTTTTGTTCTTCTTCTTCTTCTTCTTTTTCTTCTTCTTCTTCTTCTTCCTATTTAGATGATGTACTCCTTGATATTCTTCGTACGAACGAACGAACGAACGAGTTGAGAGCGTTTTACATTATTGGACCAAAGACATGCATTTAAAGGTCCGTGATTGATAATGGCTCTTACAGTTGTACATCATGCTGTCTTGAGAAGTTGAGAGATTACTAGACAAGATAGTGCACAAGACCACTTTCTGAAACACGTTGGGCGCTGTAGAATCATGGACCTCGTGTTGACATTTTCTTCGCACGTACACCCCATAGTTATGCTTTTACTCCTCTTTGAATACCTGATGAAAAGAGCGTTTTTCTTCTTTATGTATAATTATTAGACCACTGTTCAATAGTCCTATTATTATGTGAATTGAATTGAAATGAATTGCACGATACAGACCATTGGGTTTATATAATCGTTCAAAAAGATTGCAGTTGTCTCCGACAGCGTGAGAAAACGTAAAAACTAGTTCTTTCAATTCTCTTTCTCTTTCTCTTTCTCTCTTTCTCAACTCTCTATCTTTCTATCGCTCTCTTATCTCTTATCTCTCTCTATCTCTATCTCTCTATCTCTCTCTCTCTCCTCCTCCCCCCCCCCCCCCCTCTCTCTCCCTCTTTCTCTCTCTCTGGACTGAGTTAGGGAGTAAGCAATACTCCAATAGATATACAATAGATAACGTACCACCTTATACCATGTCACGGCGAGAACACACACCCACAACAGACATGCAACAGATCAGACAAAACAGCACTTCCCCGAATACTACTAGGTCGAGCGTACTCACTGATTTGACAAGCTTTTTCCATTCAGTTCTATTCTCCATGATCTTTGGGAGCTCCTGTCTTGGTAGACAGGTGTCTTTTTCTAACTGGTCAATGTAAGTCATTGCTGGTCGCCCTCTGGTGCGTTTGCCCCTTGAGGGCTCCCAGAAGAACATTTGTGAAATGATTTCACTCTTGCTCCTCCAGCAGTGCCCACTGAAACGGAGGCGACGGTCTCTCAGTCTGGCTGAGACCGAATAGCTATAAGAATTCATCTCTTTCCATTATGAATGGCTTTGGTTTGGCGGTGTGACAGGTGAGACCGTGAGAGTCATTCGCGGGTAATTATCCCGGGGACAATAATCCCAGACAATCATAGCCCTTTAAAAAAAACTTATGCCATGATCGCAAAAACTTTCCGGAGAGTTGCAGAATCAACCTGTCGGTCGTCTGGCTGCGTACTTACGAGCATAATATACACAAGCTTTCTTAGCAGTCGGGTAAAAATAAACCATAAAACCTAACAAAATAGTGATTTAAGTTTGTTGTTGTCGTTGTTTTTTATGATAATTTGCTATTTTGTAGTTAAACTTGGTGTAAGCACTTCTGTAAATGAGCTTTCTTTAATAGCAGTCGGGTAAAAATAAACCACCAAACCTAACAAAGTAGTGATCTGAGTTTTTTTTTCTCATTTTGTCATGATAATAAGTTTCTTTGTAGTTTAAACTTGTAGTTAAACTTGGTGTAAGCACTTCTGTAAATGAAAACGAAAGAATTGAACGTACTTGAACCTGTTTCGGTGAGATACAATCATAAGCGATTCTTGGTCAAATTAAACACTCGAGTTATTCGGCGGGATTCTCCTTTCTCGACAGGCATGAAAGGAGAAGGAGTTAACAGGTCACATGTGGCCAAGTTATGAAGAATGGGATAATCAAAATGTCAACGCCAGACAAAATAAATTTATAAACAAAGGGCTATACAAAATGATCAAAGGTCGTTAGGGGCAATTTTATTCTTTTATTATTGATGGCAACTTCAAGCTCTATTGACAGAGCACGTGAAAGCTGGTCTGTACTAAAACAGTGGAACACTTTGGTGTAACCTATAGGTAGGATTAGGTATGTCGAAAGATCCTTGGTGTAACCAATTATGCACTTTCTAATTGAGTTGATTATTTGATTTGTGTGTGTCAGGTGTTTCGAAAGTGATTATTCGCTGCACCATGAGCCAACTCTGTGGTTAGTTTTACATGGCGCATTCCTAGATATATCTGTATACTATACGTATTTTGAAAATGTTCTTCTATAGAGCAACTCTTAGCAAGTCTGCATCAAAACATAACCAAGATATGGAATTAGACGTACGAGATACAGGTTAATTTTGTGCATGATTTTTTTTTTTTTTTTTTTACCTATAGGTACAGATTTTCATATTGTCATCTCTAAAATACCCGATTATGATAATAATAGAATCTTTGACAAAGGGAAACACCAAATGATTTCTTGGATCAGACGGAGTAGTAAGGTTTTCGGAAGAGTTACGGTTGCCCAATCGTTATTATAGCCACAGTTCAATAACTTGTTTATGTCAATCCCAGGTCCTTCAGCAAAGTTAATGAAAGAATAAAGATTTTGTAAATTTCATTTGGAAGAATGCCAGATAAAATCAGTCGAAAAAAAAATTGTGGGCACATAATATGAAGAAGGGGGGCTAAACATTCCAAATATTAAGTGCTTTTGTAAATAATTAGAGCTTACATGGTCCGAAGAATGTTTTTCAATATGAATCATTGATGCAGGCGTTTTTAACAAAACCTTTGCAAAAGGCCTTGGTGGTGAATATTTTTTCCCCGCTCTATCTGATGAAGTTGCTACTCCATTTTAGACAGAAGTATTTCTTGACTTATCTTTGCTGAATCAAGTAGAAAGAAAGGATTGGCTAGCTTTCGGAGAAAAGGCTCTATTCAAATTGGTCATTAAAAAGTTTTTTCTTATAGATCTTGGTATGAAAAATGTCTCAAATGTATCAATGACTTGATTGATAATACGGGTAATCTATAAAGTTAGACTTAAAGTTGAATTACTTGTCCTAAAATTCAATACGTCAAGTAATAAAATTTAGATATTATATGGATAGAGAAAATGTGATAAGAATCTATTTGACCCCATAATGCCTTCTCATATCACAATGCTTATACATGACCTATATACACGGCTGTAGATAAATTATACAGAACGCGAAGTGTATGCACTCAATTTGTTTAGGATGGATACGACATTTAGATTATACTCTTGAAAATTCAAAGATGCAAAAACACCATACTATGATTGTCCGTTTAACCCCTGATATTGGATTAAGATATCTTCAATACAAGATTGTAAATGAGATTTAGTTTTGAAGCAATCAACAGTACAACTATCTTTTTTTTTATAAATGTAATGCTTCCTGGGAGAAATTTCAATAGTTTAAACATATTTGTGGCTTACACCCAGTAAATAAGATCGATTGATTTTTCAATTACGGATCGATCAATCGATCTTATTTACTGGGTGTAAGCCACAAATATGTTTAAAGTACAACTATCGTTTGTAAAAGAGAGTAAGTTTGTTTTATTGTGCACTTTTTTGTGAATGTGTATCTAGTATAAAGTTTTGGAATGAGACAGCACAGAGGATATATAAACGTACACGTTTTCAGATAAAGTTTAAAAGAGAAAATATCATTTTGGTTTTGAAGAAAAGAGAAATGATGCACTCAATTGCATGTAGCGTTGGGCTTAGATTTTTACGGGCCAAAAAATATTCACATGTTAGCGTTAATAATCAATATAGACAGTGGAACAAATAGATCGCATACGAATATAATAGCCCATGACAATGCATGGATTTACGAAAGTAAGGCGTCAACATAAAAACACAGTTTTACAGATATGATACATAGTTCAAATCGAATGTTATTGATTAAAAAGGACCACCAGTGATTAATAGTAATGTAATGAATTCAACACAACTGAAGTCCATGCTATACCATTCAAAGAGTGAAACACGATTCCAGAGACCCGTCTTATAAAGGGTTGCGATTCAATCGCAACTTGAAATTCATCGCAACTCCTATCTCGTATTAAAGTACACACTTGCGATTAATTAGTTGTGGATGATTCAAATCAATCGCAACTCTTTATAACAAATGGCCCAGGATATCTACCCCCTTTTAATAATTCATCGTCGTTAAACCACCCCTAGTATGCCTGTTACGCGCGGGGCGTCATTTCGATTGCGTTAATCACATGCGCTGATCAAGCATCAGAAGATAATAAACATGTATACGCCAATTGATTCAAACCATAGTTGACATTGCTCATTGTACATTCACTGTAATTAGGGACTTTTCGATTTGCACGTAGCAGTTAGGCCAGTGCCTAAGAAGGATTTCACATGTAGCAGTCCACTATGTCGACGTGCAAATCTAAAAGTCCCTAATATCTGCTGACGTCAGGCGAATGATATCTCCTGTGCAACAAGGATATTGACCCCCCCCCCCTCACACACATACACAAACACAATTTTCCACCCCAAGTTTATGGGGGGGGGGGGTAGATGGCGTTAATTCATTATGGAGCAATAGTCCCAGGGTTGTATGTTTTTCAGGCGATTCATTTTTCCTTCTTCATTCTTTCATTCTTCCATCCCCTGTTCTTCTTTTTCTTTGTTTCTTACGCTCCGATTCTTTTTTATCAAGTTTAAAGAGAATCTTTTGCCGGGTGTTAATTCAAGCAGATCATGAAGATGCACGTGATGATGAGACGAATCAAGTCAACTACATTGTTAACAGTGATTTTAATTATCATTTTTTGTCCGAAAGCATTTCTGGAACGGTTATCATCATGGCCATTGTGTCATTTCTTGAGGCCCTGGGCCGGTATTCAATTCAATACTTAGCATAAGTAAGAAATGTACTGAGTAAATGGCTAAGTTAAGTAATTTACTTATCTCGTATTCAAATCGCATTTTAGACTTATACTTACGTAAGACAAAATCTAAGTAAAATACTTACTAATAAGCATTGTGACGTCACACGGTCAATCAAAAGTAATGCGCAATTGATGCATTGCAATAAATGCGCGCTGATATATAATACTGCTTAAGATAACCAATCAAGGCTTCTAAATAATTGGCTTAAGTCTGATATGGAGTTTGCTTAGATTTAGGGTAAAATACTTGGCCAAAAGTGTGAATTGAATACCAAAATTGGCTAAGTATTTTATCTAAGCCAAATACCAAGTAAAAAGCTTAATTTTTTTACTTAAGTATTGAATTGAATACGGGCCCAGGTTCTCATTGCTCTTCTCTCGGGTCGTAAAAGATAAAGTTCATACAAAATATGCTTGCGTTAAAACAGCTTTATCTTAGGCTGATACAAACAGAAGAAAAGAAAAAATCATTCTTTATTTGTTATCCATCATGTTCACGGTCTGTTGAAACGTGGGTGCGGAAACAACATTCTAAGCTACAGATCCATATTATAACGCCAAAGATAATTACGTTTTTCTTTTGATAAAGCAACATTTTTCTCAGAAAAGCTGAACAACGGGGTTCCTTTATTTGGTGTAAAGGGGAAGGCTGTTCAATATCATGGGGATGAAAGATATAAACCGCACGACCTTTTTAAAAAGGTGAACAAACTTTGAGTTGTTTGTGTGAGATGAAAAAGAGTTTGAACATTCCCATACGGATTTTTTTTATTTTTTTTTATTTTATTTTTTTAAAGATGAGCGCGACTATTAATCTGCCCACAGATAAGTTGATCAAAGGCCTCCAGGGTCCTGTTTTTATAAAAAAAAAAAAAAAATTGTCATCAATAACGAGTTCAAATAACTTTTACAAGCTACTTATATGCCGGGCATTTGATTGGCTGAGAGCAAAGTTGTCATAGAACTTAAAACATTTGTTATTGTAACAAGTTTTACGTACCATAGCCCTGGTCTTGCGGTCAAATTGTAAAAGAAAATGTTTATAAAGGTTGAATATGCACAGCGCCGGATCCGGCGGCAATGTACACGCCCCGACCTTGACCCCCCCCCCCCCCCCCCTCCCCCTTTAAAAAAATAGCAAAAAGATAAAGAACAGACAAATAATGGCCTAGTGGCACTTATGCATTTATTTGTTATCTTTTAAAACTATTTGCGGATTTATCATCAAAGGATAAAAAAAAAGAATCCAACTTTATGGACAACCGTGTAATGGAACACGGTACGATGTCTCTGAGTGAGCGCTTTACAAATTCATTATGATCCCGGATTCGAGCTTGCAAATCCACAAACAGCGTGTGCACTTTCTCCACTCCCTGGGGAATATTCCTGGAAGGCGCCGCGCCACACGCTCACATTGCTAAACAAACCACTATGACTGCCGCATCCTACCGTGTACCCATTCTAAGCTTGGTGGAGAGATGTGTAATGTGGTAGTGATATTGTAATATAAATCAACTGGGATTTTTTTTTTTAAGGACCTCATGCTAGACAACGATATCACAATGAATAACCAAAACAATTAAAATTGAATCCGCATAATTATGATAATTATGTCCGTCAGGCGTTCGAAATCCTGTTTTTAAAGGGTGTTTTAGACTATCATAGATCGTTAAGAAGGAATGTTTTACCATGCTAACTCTTATGTGTGCTGGATCATTGTCACGAGCCTCCTACAGAAATTCTGTTTTATTAAAGAAAATATGCACGGGAAAATTTTTTAAGAAAAAGAACAATACCAGATTCTGAAAAGTAGAAGTCAAATATTAGTTGAACAAACACTAGTCATGAATTCAAGGCCTTAAGGACCATCGAAAAAAAAGGTATGTTTGATGTACTTGGACTTTGCGTTTCATATTTACGCAATTATTGTAATTGTGCGTTGTCATTGCTTAGAAGGACATGTACATGGTGTTCTAGAAGAGCAAGGGAAAGGACCAAAATATAGAAAGAATGTTTTCGAAATCCTCATCATTTTAATTGGCAAACATGAATTGCAATTATATTCGCAGAAGTTGTAAGCAAACAACTACATCTGATACTCTTGTTTGTTAATAACTAAAAAGTTATCAGACTAAGGTTTTCACATTGTAAAGATAGAAATTGATTGGAAATCTAATTGAAAAATAAAGTGTTATATTTCATTGAATGGCTTTCTTGAAATAATGATCTTGAATATTTAATTATATGCATACATCAATATTCAGAGCACAGTAACTGCAAATGTGAAATCATTGGGCCCTTATGGAAAACAGCACTCGTTCTGATGAGGGGTTATCCATCCCACAAGCGGTAAATAAATAGATTGACAAATACTAATAATGATATTAATCATGATACTATGGCAGAAACAATAGAATCCATTCATAATAAAAATGGTTGTGTTGTTAAATGAAATCTAAATTAAGAATAATGAGTAGTTAGGGTACAAAATTATACTCCCAACATTACCTGTACGTTTGGAATAAAGAAATACAATTCGTGTGAAAACAACACATGTTTCCTCGTTTAAATCAATTGACATTCATAATAGCCTTGGTACTTCCGTTCATCCCGATGTTAAATCTATTAGTTCAATCATGGACCTATTAAGGATGGACATTCATCGTTTTCTTAACGAATTCATGATTGTGATTGTAATATTCCAGAGTTACAACGCACAGGGCTTATAAAGATCATGGCCTTCTAATTGTTTTATAAGGTCATGGGTATGTGCGAAAGTTTGCAAATCGGTAATAATACATTTCATATCACCAAAATCGTCTGCTTTTCAACTTTGCTGCTCACCATTGGAGATGTTTTTATTTAAGACACACTCTTACAGAGCACACCATCCAAACAAAACCCAAAAGAGGGACACTGCTCCTTTGTCAATGACCGAAAATGCTTACGCAGTCGTTATTGTTAAAAACAGCTGAATGTTCTCGTAAGATGCACATAATGAGAAGGCGGTGACTATCATAGGATCAAAGAAAAAATCACGTTGAATGTCCATCCATAATAGGTCCATGGTTCAATCCATTACTTTAAAAAAAATATGTCGTTAGATGATAAGGTGTGGCAATCTCTCAAGCATTAAGCTTACATTGTCATCCTTCTGTGTGCTTCTGTATTATTTACAATTACAAATGTATAATGATCGTAATCTGTATCAGAGCGTTTGTATAAAATAAGTAAACCGGTCCAATGTCACGTAAAACCAGCGTGGAAAACCGCACTGCAGTATTGAAAGTATAATAGTCATGATTGTCCTCAACCAAAATAACCGGGTCATGCGTTACAAATTAAATAACAAAAGTTTATAACCGCAGACGGAAATGATGCGGTGTATCCTATCTTCTGAATGAGAATCCTTACAAATACAATAGGCCCGGCTCCTGGTACAGGTGCGCTCTTTTTGTTACCTGTATTTTGCTAATAATGCTAAACTTTCTCTCAGTAATATAATGCGATGCACGTATAATTTTATGAATCGATATATTGTTGTGATTTTGTGAGCGCTTTGGTACTTTTTTGTTTTTAGCGCTCCTAAATAATCGATGTTATTACTATTACAGTCAAACCTGTCTATAGCGACCGCCCAAGGGAAACACAAAAAGTGGCCTTGTAGACAGGTGGTCTTTGTAGACAGGTTCCTTTAGAACATGATTCAATTAGAAACCATTTTCAAGGGAAACAACAAATGTGGCCTTCATAGACAGGTGGTCATTAAAGCAGATTGACTGAATTATGACGATGATGATGGTGATTATCATTATCATCACAATAATCAATATTGTTATAATCATTATGATTATTGAAGTTGCCGTTGCGTTCTCATTATCATTATTATTATTATCATTATCAATGAAACAGTAAGTTCGAAGTATTCAGATAATTGTAAGATACTGATTACTCAGTCCATAGTGTCTCTCCGAACAATCACACACCTTCGCTATAAGCACCACTGCTACCAAGTAAAGATGTATGATTTTCAAATTACCAACACGGGATACAAAACAGCTGTCCCACATTCGAAATTTGCCGATAGAAGTTCAATCAACAAAGATTTTCAACGAGCAAAAAATGTAATAGCAGTTAAGGGGTCATCTTGATGCTGTGAAGCTCTAAAGATATCAAGTATGTCGACCGGAAAGGTATAGAAGTGTCACATTTCCACCCTGGGTAACGCCCATGACCTCCCCTTTTCCTGTACCCTTCACATATGAGCGCAGAATACTATTATGATGACCCCTCCTCGTCCAATTAAATTGTGCTCAGATTCATTGTACATTTCTGACCTATAAAAACGACTTCTTAGGCTATTAGTATTACAGGATTCAAAACGACACAATAACGTTCAATGAAACTCAATTATGTTCAGTGGCGTATATATCCAGTTCTTAATCACCATGGGGTGGAACCCCCCCCCCCCCCCCCTGACACTCACATTTACAAACGGGAATGGGAACAAAAATGTATATGGGTGGCCATGCTTGCTGCAGTGGTGTTTGTTTTCTCTGGTCAACAAACACGGATGGGTCTATAGTGTTTACCAATTCACCTATCACTAGTTGTAATAAGCTATACGGAAATATTCATTGTATTTTCAAGATCTTTCAAACAGGGAGGGGCGTCATCCTATGTTGGATACGCCACTGGATTTTGAATTACTTACATTCTTTATTAGGTACGGGTGGTAGTTTGTCTCGTATGACGGCGATTATGACGAAGATCACGATCGGCCAGAGCAGAGTCGTGACCGTCAGAAGCTGTGGAATAGAAAGTCAAAAGTGAGGGTTTTATGGATGATGATTTCAAATTGCACGAAAATAAGTATGAATTAAATCAACGGAGGGGAGAGTGAGAGAGATAGGGGTAGAGAGATAGAGGGAGAGAGAGAGAGAGAGAGAGAGGGGGGGGGGGTAAAGCGGAAAGAAATTTAGAAAGCATGACGTTCAACACACTAAGAAAAAATGGTGCAAGTATGCACCTTTAGGGGTGCAAACCGATGCAACAATAGCAGCACCTTTAGGGGTTAAATCCTGCACCCTTTAAAAGGGTGCCATATTGAACCTTTTTCGGGAAATAGTACCCGTTATGGTTCATTCCTGCACCTTTAGGGGTGCAAACCGATGCAACACTAGCAGCACGTTTATGGGTTCAATCCTGCACCCTTTAAGAGGATGCCAGATTGCACCTTTTAGGAGACATGTTAGTACCCTTAATGGTTCAATCCTGCTCCATTAAGGGTGCAAACCGATGCAATAGCAGCACCTTTAGGGGTTCAATCCTGCACACTTTAAAAGGTGCAATCCTGCACCCATCATCGAGGAATACTGGTAAAATTTGCTCGTACACAAATACATATTAAACATGCATGATGTTTCTTGGTTAGTAATCATATAATCAATATATCTATTGCTAAAATGTGAATGTAATTGTAACATGATCAGACAAAATAATATATTGGTTAATGATGCCAAAGGAAAATACAAATCACAAAATTGATGTGCATTGTCATAATTTGCTTAACAAATCATGATAAATGTATTTTTAAGTGAACACGTGGAAAGTAATCATGAATATGCATGCAATATGCAAACTTTTTTTTTGCACCCTTTTTTGGTCGATAGGGTTCATTTTTGTGGGAAGGGTGCAAAATCTTATATTGCACCCTTTTTTGAACCCCTTTTCCTTCAATAGGGTTCATTTTTATGTACAGGGTGCAAACTCTTATTTTGCACCCTTTTTTCTCAGAGTGAACAATAAGGGATAGAGCATCGTCGATCTGGCGCTGATCAGTGGCTGCCGGGCTCACGATCAATTGGGCAAAAAGATTTCCATTCTCGGTTTAACTCAATAAAATTTGCATGCATTTTCAATTCACAGCGGCACCCCCCCCCCCCCCCCCTTTGCCACCCCTATCGCCGCCAATTATATTTCGTGCAAGGTTTCCGCGGTAATAATGATAACGAAAGTCCACCATTTATGGTTCTTCATTTATGGTTCTTTTAGGACCTAGCGCATTTCCGATATGTCGATCTTGTGATTATAAATCATAATAGAGTATGAGATAGGACGAAATAAAACCATGTTATTTTTTTTTAAGGGAGATCAACACAAGATGCATGTTTCAGCATAGTAAAAATGTGTTGCCACTCTATAAAATGTTTTCCTGTCACTCATGACAGTATGGCAGTGTAAAAGACACTTCTCGGTGGTGTTATAAAATTCACCAAAAATCTATTTCATCTCCCAATTTTGTCTTATGAATATGCATAATATGCATGTAAAATCATTTCATTATTTCATGACTTCAGGGCATTTTTTATTTCTTTCTTGATCACCTATTCGTCAGCTGAATTTATAGATTATTTCAGTAGCAAATCTAGATGATTTGGGGGTGGCGGCTCAACTCAAGCCCCCCCCCCCCCCCCAAAAAAAAAAAAAAAATCCTCTAGAAAGGCCCCTGGATTACTTATGGAGTGATTGAAGAAAAAAATAATGCCAAGTCGTAGCAATAATATCATTCGAATATGATGACATAATTATAGAAGAGAGCGTAATTTTTGTTTGAGTAAAACATACAACAATTTCAAAATGTTACAAAGAGTAAAAAAATCTTACCGGGCTTCGGATCTTGAGTTTAGCGTTCTTCCAGAGAAGCAGTCCTACTTGAGCGAATACACCCATGACTGAAGGGAGAGGTGGGAGATATTCTCCCTGCTCTGCTGGTTTGTAAACCTCGGTTGTCTAGGTAAAGAGAGAAGAAAGGTTTAATGTCGCGGTTTACTTTCTTCTTAAATAGTAGTTTGGTAATCTGCTATATAGCGCGTAAAAGAATTAGTAGCTGGAATATAGCATGGTAAAACGATCAACAATAATATTGAACCAAAGTTTTAGGCGATTTTTAAAATTATATTGTGGATTTATACAGCGATTACAACATCTACTAAACTGACTTTTGCAAAGACACACACACACGCACACACGTACACACACACTATCTCTCTTTCTCCGTCCTTTTCTCCCCCTTTTTTACACCCTCTCACTTTTTCTCTCATCGATGATCTGAATCACATTCCTCACATCATTTTTCCTCTTTCATGCTATTTAAACTGTTATGAACTCTAATGAAACTCATTCTTTTTTTCCTTTTTTCACAAAATTGTACAATTTTCAGCAGATACTTCAGCAAATACTGTGTTGCATCATCAATTAGCACCTAAATGATTAAAAGCGTGAAAATCATAAGAAATACTGGCAATATCTGGACACCCCAAAGGACTGAATATTTCTAAAATAGTATTGTATTCGACGATATACCTGCAAAGTGAAAGTAACTGCTCGGTTGAGCTTGTCGTGAACATTATAGCATGGTGATTTTTAGACACAATTTTTTGTTTACAACATAAAGAACGATAGTTATGATAGCACTGTTTTATTAATTATAGCACATGCCACAACTTCCTGTTAATAAACTCAACCTATATATGGAGAAGATCACTTTTAGATTCGCGAATTTTTTAAACAATGTAACATTTATTTTAAAAATGCTGTCTAACATTTTCTGTACCATATAAATGACAGTGCGTTCACCTATTTCGGTACAACTATCATTTAAGAACGACAGTTATGAAGCGAATCAGACGTGAACAAACTTTGAGAAAAGTGCTGCGATTGAGTAGAGTTAGGATGATAAAGCAAGAATATAAAAAAGGCATACGACAGGCTTATAATATTCAGGCTAGTTTTTATATTTTAGTTGCGTTTCAAAAAGGGCCCATTATGACCAACTTTATAACTAGATGTCAAGTCGATATTACTACTTGTAAATACTTGTAAATGTTTGTAATCATTCATATATTTGTATATTTGCGCTTTACAAATATATACAAATATACACATTTTGTATATTTGTATATATTTGTAAAGCGCTTAGAGACATTTGTATTAAGCGCTATATAAAGATTAAATATTATTATTATTATTATTATTATTATAATTGTCAAATGTTTTATCGTATTATATTTATTTAAAAAAAGTTGTTATGTGACTGAAATGGGTATGTAGACCCATTCAACATAATGTAAACATAATGTAACATGTCCATGTAAAGCCTCCAGCCTTATGCTCTTAATTAAAATCATGATTGAGATTAATTGAGCCCGCAATCGACATCAAGCAACTCGCTCATGATTGCGGTCTCCTTCGTTTTATATATATATATATATATATATATATATATATATATGTGTGTGTGTGTGTGTGTGTCATCTTTATTTAAAGGGATCCGATAACTTTGTCTCAGATTCTGAAACAAAATCCTGGATTTACAAGCTGCAATGTTAATTATAAACCTTTAGGTCAGTCAGGAACCCCATGACGTTTACAAGCCGATCGCCTGTCTGATTATCAAGATATTTATGATTAGAAATCGAAACCAAATGCGTTTTCCTAATGGTTTTCATATACACTACGGTTTATTAGGGCAAAGTCACTCAAAGGTTTTTCATTTTTGGAGGCACTTCTTGATCAATTTGAAGCGCAATTTTTTTGGGGCTTCAATATTACACCATATCACAGACACTGATAACACGTAGGGCCGTGCATCTCAGATTTGACATCGTTAAACGATGCCTTTAAGAAGAAGATAAGAGAAGGAATACATTCAAATTCCCCAGGCCCTCTGCCAGAAGAAGAGACAAATTTTCCTCATGGACTGGCAAGAGGAAGTGTCACAAATATGCAAACATACAGTAACAAGTATACAGTAACAAACGTACTAACAAAAGCAGAAACAGAAGACAAACAGACAAAGACAAAATAAAAACGAAAAAATGAGAATAATAACAATGACATGTCACAATTGAAACAATAAAATACACATTCTGTTAATTGTGAAATGTTAATTTACCGTATGTGTTAGCTTTTATGTGCTTAAAAGTCATTTGTTAATGTCTGAATGTATGTATTTTTTCTGCAATATTCAATTATTTTACATCACGTTATTGAACGCAGAAATAAAATTCAAACAAACAAAACAAACATTTGCGATTGTACTTGGCAGCATTTAACAATACTTTGGAAATAAAGGGATTTATTTTATGCAATTAAAGTGATGGTGCACGTATGCACACACTAAAGTTACTGCTTTTAATAATGCTATTTTGTGAACCTTTTGATGTTTTGTTTGTTTGTTTGCTCGTGAACTCAATTTCATTTGTATATGCGTTTAGGCCTATACAATGCGAATAACAAAGTTTACCCAACTTTGGTAGCTCCTAATAAAAAGCTTTGACCTTTGTGACCTTGTATCATATTTTATTGTAAGGAAGAACTAATACCATGTCAATTGATACCATGTTTATAATTGTGCTGCCAAGGATGACTGAACAGCAGGCTTTTCAAAAAGTATTCTCAAAATCCTCTTGAACCAAGTTTGGACTGAAGCAATGAATGTGGGTCAAAAGTGTGTGCAATACAATATTTGCGCATTTATTTACATCGACTATTCGGGAGTTGATACAAAATGGTGGTAATATCAACTCAAACTCTAGGAAATACGTATTACAAGCAAAATTTAAGATATTCTCTTCGTTATGATGATTACAATCTTGAATTCAGTTTCATCCCTTGTTTAAGGTTACCTCCTCAATGAGTGATACACAATGGATAACATTTATTTGGGATGTTATCTTTTTTCATGAAAGTCTGCTGTCAATTTCTTGGATATTCATCATCATATGTGTTCTTTCTGGCGTTTGGGTTTAGTATTAACCTTTGAGTTTCATTCGCTAATCGAGATAAACACCGAATGCTCCTCATAATACGCGTGTGAAATGGCGCAGTGGACCAGTGATATGATGACAAAACTTAGATATCATGAGACAAGAAGTTAGTATAGGCTTTTACAAATAGTTAACGATTATCCTGTGGATAGAAACAAGGCTCTGTGAAAGCCTAGATACATTGCACCATTTTAAACAATGAAGCACTGAAGCACGATACATATTAATTTATCTTTTAAAAGGATTTAAGACCAAAGAAGAACGTGCATGTTACCTGGCCAACATTCGTTCCTTAAGCCCAAACTTGGAACAAGGCGATTTTGGCAACACTGTTTAAAGACCCCGGTGCTCAGTCACCAGTGGCAATAATATTATGAATAGGGTATCATTGGGCAGAAAAGGGTTACTCTTTATCATGAAATCAAGTTCAAATTCATATTGGTTATGACTTTTCAATTAGGAGCTACCAAAGTTGGGTACACTTTTTTTTATACGCATTGTATAAACACACGAAAATGTAATGTGTGTTCGACTTTCTCTTCATTTCTCTCTTTTTTCTAACCTTTCTTAGCCTATTCCCCCCCCCCCTCTCTCTCTCTCTCTTTTCCCTTCTCTTCTTTTCTCTCTTTTGCTCTCTCACTTCCACTCTCTCCTCCTCGCTTCCCCCTCTCTCTCTCTCTCTCTCTCTCTATTGCTCCCTCAATTATTTCTTGTCTCTGCCTTTTTTCTTTTCTTTCATCTTTCTAAAAAGGATACTTAAAAACAAATAAAAACTGGAGATGTTAATGATGATAATGAAAGTGTTGATGATAATGATGATGAAAATGAAAATATGTTGACATAAATACGCCTGACACAGAAAACTTATATAAGTGTACGGGAATTATGAAATAAAGTGATGGGTGTTTTTAGAAATCTGGAAATAATATTGAATATTAATTCAGCACTGGGAAAAGATTAAACAATGTACTATGACGGAAATTAATTTAGCGCTTAGAAACGTAGTATTAAGCAGTTTACCAATTAATTTCTATTATCAATATCATTATATTCCCTCTCACGCTCCCCCTCTCGATCTCTACCACATGCTATATTATAAGGTATCTTTTCACAAAATGTGATCAATCTTAAACAATATATAGTTAATTTTAAATACATATTGTTAACTCACCTTTGTGGTTCTTCAATGCAAGATACAAACGTAAAATCCAGGGTAATTTCCCCCAATAATATTCAGGAACCAACTGAGAACACACTATAAAACACTGTCCTATGCAATACGAATTTTAATCATCGATTAAATTAAAAACGGCGCCCAGTAACTGAGCAGTGTATACTTGGTCGCACTCCGCTTGGCTACTGAAATCTGATGGAAAAGGAACCTCACTCTCTACTCCGTTATGGGCCACTTGATCTAGAGTAAAGTTTGATTTCTCCCCTTTCAAACAAAAGTTTGTTGAACTTTACCCAGCTTTTTACCGGAGCGTACATCTAAAGAGATTCTATGTAGAGTGGATGATTTTTTTTTTCGTTATCATTTCGTCATTGAAAGTATGACGACCCAAAATAGCTATGACTGCAATCCGCGTGTTGACGTGATATTTGCGTTAAAAATGTGTGCGCTCAAGCGAGGAAGCTTCGTGCGAAACGCTTCAATATGATGCAGGATGTGAGGAGTACGAACAAACTTAGTGGCCCGAATTCACAAAGCAAGGTTTGAGCTCAAACCTTGCTTTGTGAATTCGGGCCATGAGGTGTATGAAATATATGTATTGCCACGCCTTCAGGTGCAAAATGCTATTATTATGCTCTAAATCGCTTTAAATTAGGAGTAAATTTTATGGTGAAAGGAAACGGGCGCATTTATCCTAAGGGAACAGGACTCTTATTAGAAGAGAAAAGAAGCACGTTTCAGGGTAAATTGGGGAATTATCTGAGGTGAAAATGGGACACTTCTAAAGAAAAGTCACATGTGAGAACGGAGAAGAGGCACTTTTTACAAAGAAAAAGGGGGCGATTATCAGAAAGAAAGTGGCACTTATTAGAAAGGATAAGGGGCACGTGTCAAAATAAAAAGGGGCATTTATCAGAGATAAAAAGGGGCCATTATTTCAAAGTTAACAAGGGCACCTCTAAAATTTGAATAAGGGCACCCACCGGAGATGAAAAAGGGGCAATTATAATAATATAAAGGGGGCATACAAAGGAAAAGAGGCACTTGTCAAAGTATAAGAGGCACCTATCAGATTTTAATAGAGGCATTATTTATCAGAGATGTGAGACGGGGCATTTGTGAGAAGGGGAAGGGACTCTTATCAAAACAGAAAGGGGCATTTTTCAGAAGGGAAAAGGGCACTTATTAGAAAAAGGGGGCACTTATCAGAGGTTAAAAGGGGCACTTATCAGAGATGAAAAGGAAGCACTTATTACAAATGCAAAGGGCACTTGTTAAAGTAAAAAGGGCACCTCTCGGATTTTAATGTGGGCAATTATTATTGGTGAAGGGGGCACTTATCAGATGTGGTAAAGAGCTCTTATAATAATTTGGAACGGGCACCTATAAGAAATAAAAAGGGGTACTTATCTGAAGTAAAAGGAGGCCCATTTACTATGTAAAAAGGGGCACTTTAGGGGTACTTGAAAAAGTAGGGGGTCATTGTGCCCCCCTTCCCATGGATCCGCCACCTCTGTATTACACTAATTAAGTGAGGGAAAATTAAGGGTGTGGTATCACAGATAATTCCCTTATGACGTTATGGCAATCTAAAAGCAGATAATTATGAACTACTTGTAATAAGTTTTTTTCAAATTAACTGAGTATGTTACACTACATGTTTTTGTTTTTTTATATCACCGCCTTATAATTTTATATTTTTGATCGATTTAGATCAATCGCAACCCTTTATAAGACAGTGTCCAGAAGTATTATAATTATTGATGTCAAAGACATCTTTAGTGAATCCAGCCGCGAGCACAAGCTTATGAGGTAATTCGGAATATTGGCGGCATTTGGGGCAAAAGAGGCCCGTGCCCCTCCCCCTCCCTCAAATTTTAAAACCCAATCGTGCAGAGGCCTATCTTAAGACTAAGCTGATCCGTCCTTGTTATGTTTTCAAAATTTAGTCCTAAAAGGCAGAAGGCTGCCGGGGTCACGATCAATTGGGCAAAAAGGATTCTCATTTCGGTTTAATACAATTTGGAGTGGACTAAAAGATTATTATTTTATTTTATTTTATTTTTTTAAATATTTTTTCTCCCTATCTTTCGTTTGGTATTTTGCTTGTCAAAGATTTATACGTAGTAACTCCCCCTTCCTAATGTTACTAATTCTTGTTTCGCGCCTGGTTTTATGTGGGTTCATGTTGTTCAAGTTGCTGAATAATAACTGCACTTAAATTGATTGCTTTGGAGACATGTCAACCCTAATGCTGACGGTAATACATTTTGCTTGTGTCTGGGATAAAAACAAGTGATGATTAATTTTTTTTTATCGAAAGGGTTTGGCCCTGAAAGGGATACTGTATGACAATAACGAATGAATTCATGAATATCAATCAGGCTCTTTTAGATCCAAACAGTGGCATCTTTATTCGTCTTTATCAATATATCGCATGGTGCAAAATTTATTTATAATGTGAAAATTCAACGAATTTCAATTCATGAATATCAATCTTGATATTTTAGATCCAAACAGTGACATCTTTATTCGTCTTTATCAATATATCGCATGGTGCAAAATATATTTATAATGTGAAAATTCTACGACATTGAACATTAGTTTAAACATATTTGTGGTTTACACCCAGTAAATAAGATCTTATTTACTGGGTGTAAGCCACAAATATTATGTTTCAACTATTGAAATTTCTCCCGGGAAGCATTACATCTATAAAAGTTATTGTCCTATGGCGGACTAATGAATATTAATAAGTCAGAATTAATCAGGAGAGCTTGGGTATTTGTAGTTCATCGTGACTGTGCCATGGACCAGTGATGGCCCGGTGGTAGAGTCGCTGCCCGACAAGCAGTAGATCACAGGTTCAAATCCCGCTGGTTCCAAGATTTTTCTGACTTGTTTTTCAATTACAGATCGATCAATCGATCTTATTTACTGGGTGTAAGCCACAAAATATGTTTAAACTATTGAAATTTCTCCCGGGAAGCATTACATTTATAAAAGACATTGAACATGACTTGTGACCCTTAATATATGCAATATAAACAATAAACATGTAGGCCTGTTATTTCTATCTCCAGTATTATATTGTTGCTTGGTGATGGTTTATATTGCATACTTTCTCAAGCCGTCTAATTGTTCCACGTGCTTATACGTTTGTCTTTTCAGTTATATTAACTCAGCCCCTATTGCGTAATCGTGTATTTATATCACAGTTGTTTAAGTATTAATGATGATTTGATGATGTTTACTACTAGCAATCTTTTCTTCTCTGAGCAAACGAGTTGATGGTCATTTACCGTAATTATAAGAGGCTACCTACTCGTTAAGGTTTATAATCCGTTTGCTATGGTCAACAGTTATTGAAAAATTGTTGCCATAAGGCATCTTTTTTCTTCCATCTCGATGTATTTAGTTTGCGGACGATTGGGTCAACATCAGTATGTCATAAAATGGTGATATTGTAATATCTTAATTTTTATATTGGCTTACCGAAGAATGTTAATGGTTTGTATTTGCTGAGACCTTTTTCATCCACCTCTCTCTCTGTCTCTCTCTCTCTCTCCTCTCTCTATCTCTCTCTCTGCCTCTCTCTCTGTCTCTCTATCTCTCTCACACACTCCCTCTTCCCCCTACTCCATCTCCCACTATATCTGTATATCACCCTCCTTTACTACTATCCACCCCTTCCCCTCTCTGCTGTATTTCCCTCCCTCCCCCTTTTTTCTTCTCCCGTCTCTATAGGCCTACCTGCACCCATCTCCCCCCTCTCTCTCTCTCTCTCTATCTCTGTCTCTCTTTCTCCCTCCCTTTATTTCTTACTACCTCTCAATCAGTCAATCTATCTGCCCATCTGGTTCTACTAGCTCTCCTCCACTCGATCAATCTTTACTGTTATCTATCATCCTAAATTTAGCCACCAATCAAGTATAGTATAAGCATACTTATGTTATCTATAACGCGCCTTATTAGGATCACAGTTCAACAAAATTATAATTCGATCAAAATTAGAACCCGAATATATTAAGCGGAGAGCCTGGGGCGTTTCACTTTCGTTTCAGATATTAATAATGACATGGACATAATACTCATATGTACTTTAAAAGATCCGGTATTTGATTTGATACCCAACGCGTGGAAATGTTACAGAGGTAGGGCAAACCGTTAGGGGGGAAACTAATTATCATTATGGTACCCATGCACAGACCACAACGTTATACCACAAACCACTGATAACAATGGTATCATAACCAACGTTACTCATCCATACACCAATATACAATAAAATAATTGTTAGTCAGGTGAATTCTATAATTCCAGCTTGCTGCATTTCATCATTGCTATCTTTATCGACGAGAGAGAGAGAGAGAGAGAGAGAGAGAGAGAGGACTACCAGAGAAAAAAAAGACATTCAAGCCAGATTCTTGAGGTGGACAAAGTACGCTTGGTGACAATGAGCAAAAATTGCTATCAAATATTTGATTTACTTTACAATATTGTTTTCCACTACACAGAAAAAGGGAATATAACATATACAGGAAGAATAGAGGAATAAACAAAAGTAGGTTTTAAAAAAAAGGTGAGAGAGAGAGAGGGAGAGAGAAGGAGAGAGAGAGAGAGAGAGAGAGAAAATCAGACAAGCAAATTAGGGTCACAGTTCGACATAATTATAATTCGATCAAAATTTGAACCCGAATATATTAAGTTGAGAATCTGGGGCGTTTCACTTTTGTTTTCAATATTGACAATCATATTAATGATAAGTAGCTTTGTTCCCCCCTAACGGTTTGTACCCACAGACCACAATGTTATACCCTAAACCACTGGTAACAATGGTATCATAACCAGCGTTAAGTGACTCTCACACTCTGCCGTGTAGGCCTACCGTGTGCCACCGTGCGCGAAAATGTCTGCGGACGGTGGAGAACGGCGAGGGCACACGGTGGTTCGTTATCAAAGCGGGCAACACGTTAATAGGGCGTTGGCGCTTATTTACACCCGGTGGGACCCGGCGAAAGTTTTGGGCATGTTCAAAACTTTGGCCGGCTGGCACCGGCCGCAAGTAAGCGGCAAGAGGACGATGTTGTGAACGTGTCATGAACGTGTTGATACCGTGCCACCGTCTTCATAACGTATTCATACCGTCCTCATTACAGTGTTCATACCGGACTGCCAACGGGTGTTTCCAAAGACGGTAGAAGCACGTTCAACACCCGGTATGCGTCCGGTGAGAACGGTCAGAAGATGGCAACGAAACGGTGAAAAGATTAATTTTATGAATTTTTTTTTTTGCGGCCGGGGACAAGTTCGCTCAAAACCCAACGTTCTGGACTCTGTTGTTTTTTAATAGCCCGGCAGGTGGACGGTAGGCCTACACGGCAGAGTGTGAGAGCTCCATTACTCATCCATGCACCAATATACAATAAAATAATTGTTAGTCAGGTGAATTCTATAATTCCAGCTTGCTGCATTTCATCATTGCTACCTTTATCGATGAGAGAGAGAGAGAGGGAGAGAGAGGGGGAGAGAGAGAGAGAGAGAGAGGAGGGGGGAGAGAGAGAGAGAGAGAGAGAGAAAATAATTTATAGTCGGGTAACTTTTATCGTTTTATCACTGCTATCTTTATCGATGACGTCATACTTTTTTGAGAGAGAGAGAGGGAGAGAGGGAGGACTACCAGAGAAGAAAAGGACATTCAAGCCAGATTCTAGTGGTGGACAAAGTACGCTTGGTGACAATGAGCAAAAATTGCTATCAAATATTTGATTAACTTTACAATATTGTTTTCCACTACACAGAAAAAAGGGAATATAACATATACAGGAAGAATAGAGGAATAAACAAAAGTAGGTTTTAAAAAAAAGGTGAGAGAGAGGGAGAGAGAAGGAGAGAGAGAGAGAGAGAGAGAAAATCAGACAAACAAAATAGGATCACAGTTCGACCACAATGTTATACCCTAAACCACTGGTAACAATGGTATCCGAACCAACGTACTCATCCATGCACCAATAGACAATAAAATTAATGTTAGTCAGGTGAATTCTATAATTCCAGCTTGCTGCATTTCATCATTGCTATATTTATCGATGAGAAAGAGAGAGAGGGAGAGATAGAGAAAGAGAGAGAGAGAGAGAAATCATTTATAGTCGGGTAACTTTTATCGTTTTATCACTGCTATCTGTATCGATGACGTCATACTTTTTTGATGTCATTGAGGCTTATTAATATAGTGACGTTGTGTCGGAAATAGAGTGTGATCTTTTACATGAGTGTCAAGTCGGTAAGACACGAGTATTGTACGGCAAGGCATCTGTGATTGTTATCATTATGATTATTATTTCCATTATTGTTATTATTATTATTATTATCATCATCATTATTATTATTATTATTACTATTACTACTACTACTAGGCCTACTACTACTACTACTACTACTACTACTACTACTACTATTACTACTACTACTACTTCTTCTTCTACAACTACTTTTACTACTACTAGTAATACTACTACTACTACTACTACTACTACTACTACTACTACTTATACTACTACTAGTAATACTACTACTACTACTACTACTACTACTACCACTACTACTACCACTACTACTATTATTTATATTATTGTCACTTTTATTATCATTATTATTATCACCATCATCATTTTCATCATCATCCTCATTATTATTGTATAAATACAGGAAAATATTGAAAACATATAGAACAACATGGAACCCGTTTTTCGAAAATCAGGATGAGAAAATCGGAATAAAATGTTACTTTTCCTTTTGGGTGGAGAGCCAGTGACTTTTTTTTCTAGTTATGACAAAAAGTTTAATCAATTTAGATTTTAAAAAAGTGTCTTGATTAAAAGATATCTCTGTCACGTATGATTAACCTTACACAATTCAATTCAAGTTAATTCAATAATGGTTTACTAATGCAATAAAACCATGTTTGTATAAATTATGTTCCATGAAAAGCAGCCGAAGCTGGATCAAACAGGCTTACTTAATTGACTCATCGGGTTACCCGACCTTTTGTGATAAAACATGGCCCTTCATTCACGAAATATCGGGGGTAATGTTTGTGAAATAAACCTCTCTCATCTACAAATGGTCTCGTCCAAATATACCCGACACTTTGTGAAGAAAAACCTACGGCAAATCTACGAAAGGTGACGAGACCACCCGACCGGACGCGATGACCCGATGATTCGACGTAAGCCTTTTAAAAAGATAAGAACATGTTATAAATAACAATCAGACATCATACTAAAAATGTATCCAAAAAAAAAAAAATATTATCTTGTCATGATTCATAAAAAAATAGAAATTGCTTCCAGCTTAGTACCAAGGTCAGCCATTATATGTTACTGCACGTGATGCGTCTTTGCCTCAGTGGTTTAAAGTCATTTTCTCTTTACAAATTGAATTCATGATCTTCGATTCCCACGACATTTAGCTACACATGTACAGAGTGAGTCAGAAAAAATGTTCCACTTTTTAAAAGTTGTATTGTTTACCACCACCATCATCATCATCATCCTCATCATCATCACCAAGTCCTGACTGAAAACACAATCGTATTCAAAGCGATGAAGGCCTTTATTATTGTACATTATTGTACTACTGCAGAAAAGCCTTCAATGTCTCACTTGGACATTATCAAGGATTCGTTACAAATATATTCTTTGCATCCAGGTACCACATTCATCATCACAAAAAATGGTTTATGTTGATGATAATTTAATTGCCAGTAACTTGTAGGTGACCATGGTGATATATTTGTATTTCTGAGCTTAATTTTTGGGGAACATGATGGCAACTATGTTCAATTAATCAACTCAAGGGCAACTCAATGGTGGGAATTGAACATCATAAATTCACTTTATAAAGAGAAAAATAACTTCACAAACCACTGAGGCAGAGAGACATCACATGCAGTAACATACTGGCTGTCCTTAGTATTTGCCTGGACGCAAAATCTATTTGAATCCTGACAGGATAATACATTATTTTTGTCAATTTCAAGTTCATGTTCTTATATTTTTAAATGTATAATTGTTTTATACCAAAATCACATGCAAACATGATATGATTGATCAAACTGTCGGCTGCTTTTCATGAAAAATGATTACTATAAACAATTTGGTACAAAGTTCAAATCTACATTATTTGCTTTTACCTTGATGACATCGCAAAATTACGACATCATTGATAAAGATAGCAATGCGGCAAGATGGAATTATAGAAAGTGCGAAGGGAGCAGGGAGAGAGGGGAGAGTGGGGGAGGGGAGAGTGGGGGGAGGGAAGAGTGGGGGAGGGGAGAGTGGGGGGAGGGGAGAGTGGGGGAGGGGAGAGGGGGAGGGGTGGGAGGGGAGAGGGGGAGGGGTAGAGGGAGAGAGAGAGAGAGAGAGAGAGAGGGGGAGAGTGGGGAGGGGGAGAGGGGGAGGGGGAGAGGGGGAGGGGGTAGAGGGGGAGAGGGGAGGGAGGGAGACAGGAAGAAAGAGATAGAGAACTGTTTTTGCTCAATTTTGACTGCATGTCATGTGATTAGCTAATATAACACAATGATGACATTCAAGATATAGACAAAATAATTGCTACAGTAGCTACTCGGACACAATAAGGCACTCAATCTGTAATGTGTTTTGTGTAGAAATATGTACATCTTTGTCCCATTTAATTCACAACAAAGCAGAAAATGACAGAGCATGAACAGACAAAAACATCCCTCATACCCAATCCGGATGACTAGGTATAATTTACATTACTTGAGAAACATTCCAGCTATCAGCAATGTATCATAGATTAACATCTGCAATTAACATTAAACAAATGAAAATAACTAACAAAAAAGATAATTACACATCAATTGTTCTTAGTACATTTTTATACACCTTTGTCAAGAAATTATCTGAAAATTGTGTATAGAAATTATTTTCAAAAGAACTATATTATTATATTGGTAAATATCGTTACGGATAGAGACTTCAAAAAATATTTAGACATCTTATAATCATGCTTCAGCAGAAATGAAAGAAATCATTACTTGCCAATCTTGTAAAACTTTACAATAATTTGGTCATGTATGAAATAACCATGCACATTTAGCGACCTCATTACAACGATTCCAATAGAAATATACCTTATTCTTAAATAAACAAAATCTCATACAAGGAATTGTCCTAAAGCAATGCTTTTCATACTATCCACCTGGTATGTAATGGAGTATTCACTAAAATCTACATTTGACAAAACTCACTCTCTGACAAAATTACAACTGAATCCCCTTTTGACTCCAGTCTTCAAACGATCACAGTCACAATGTACAGTACTTGAAATGCAATCATAAAGACCTTCAAGAAATCTATCCAAGGGCGATTCCAATACCATATTGTACAGCCTGTATACATCAGGTTTAGATTATTTCATGCTTCACTGTAATGTTTAAACATTTCTGGAGGTGATTGGCGAGGCTACTGAAATCAGCCTTAGTTGATTTTTGGAAAGTCTTCGCCTGTGTTTTAAGTGTTATACAGTCAAACCTGTCTGTAGCGACCACCCAAGGGAAACACAAAAAGTGGCCTTTGTAGACAGGTGGTCTTTGTAGACAGGATCCTTTAGTACATGATTCAATGAGAAACCATTTTCAAGGGAAACAACAAATGTGGCCTTTGTAGACAGGTGGTCTTTGTAGACAGGTGGTCACTAAGCAGGTTTGACTGTACATACAATATATAATTTAAAATGTATATACCTCAGCAGCATGCTGTAAATGCTTAAATGATAATATATGTCTTCATTAGGTCATCATGTCTACATATAGCCAACAAATAATCATTTGTTCGGGAACACAATAAGAATAAAAATATGAAGAAAAAATAATCAAAGCTCTGTATTCTAATAACTCAGTTCAACCCGACCCAGTGTCTAACATCGCATTTAACATCAGAAAACGTAGACCTCAGTCTATACTTCCTTCGTTAAAACAGATTTTGAA